>BPTQ01000005.1:246778440-247062335 GCA_019973895.1 Chrysanthemum seticuspe | reverse complement strand
TCTTTTTCCTTTTTAAGTTCATCTTGAAGAGCCTGATTTCTTTTTACTAGTTCAGTGTTTTGAATTTGCAAAGTGATAGCCTCAAGCTTAGCTTGTTTTAAAAGAAGCAGTTCATCCCTACACATATTCAATTCAAAACTTAACTTGTTGTACTTTGAAAAAAGATTTAATCGTTGCTCTTTTACGAACTTGATGAGTGTGTAAATACTCATCATTTTTGGTTTAATCTGAACTGCAAAACGTCTAAAAATGCTCAGAAATGCATCAAAATACTGAAAATATTCCAAAATTGCATTTTATATGTTTCAGATGCAAAATGTTCAAAATCAGATGAAAAATGATCAAAGTTTGCATAATTGGCAGTTTCAGTCCCCCAAGTTTCAAAAATTGACAGAAATGGTCCCTGAGCACTTGTTTTAAAAGAAAAATCACCAAAGGTCCTTTTGAAATCATATATTGTCATATTTAATCCTTTGGTGAAAAGTTTTGAGAAATTACAAAATTAGTCCTTTGAGTTTCAAATTTGGCAATAATGGTCCTCTAATTACTTGAGATTTGCAAGTTTTGCCCTTATAATTTTGGAGATTGTCAAGTCTAGCCCTTGAAGTACTTTTCATAAATTACTTGAACAGTCCCTGGAATTTCAGAATGTTCACTTTTGGTCCCTAAGATATACTTTGGATCAAGTATTAATCCTAAGTCCAAAAACTTATATATTAACCCAAGCCCATCCAACCCTTTATCCCCATGACCCGGTTACCCATCCAACCCAAACCCACAGTTTAAAAAAGTAAACCGCTCACGGGTTACCCTTTACCCTTTCCCCCTCATCATAACCTATACCTGCAAATAACCCTTTCCCTGTCCCTCTTCCATCATCATCACCCACTCTATCTCTACCCACCAAACACCCTATGCCAAAATGAATTAAATGCTCCCCCTCCTCACAAGTTATCAGAGTACACTGACAAAAAGAGCTTTCCCGCCAAAAAGCTCATCTATGGCTAAAATCATCCAACGGTCCAGAAAAATGGTGGGATTTGCTGAGAGATGTGAGAGAAGAACTTTTGCATATAAAGGGAGGAAGAAGAAGGAGAGAGGAGAGTTAGTTTTTAGTTTTCATTTTTTCCTAGACTTCATGTTTTTGGTCCAGTTTTCACGCTTTAGAAATCTGTTGCCATTTTCTTCTTAATTTCAGTTGTTAGTTAGTAGTTGTAATCTTAACTCAAATCTTGTACTTTCTTTTCATTAATGAAGAATTTCCTTTTCAATTTAAATATCCTTTGTCATTCGCATTTGAATTCAGGTTTTCTCTGTGTTTAAAAGTCTTTAATTTCTGTCTTTAAACTAATATAAGCTTTAATGAGCTTATGTGCACTCATTGTGGATTAACTAGTTCTTAAAAACCAGTTTTAGCAAATAGTCAACGAAAGTCAAAGTTTCAGAGTCAAATCAGTTCTAG
The DNA here is from genome assembly GCA_019973895.1 of Chrysanthemum seticuspe. Lineage (NCBI taxonomy): Eukaryota > Viridiplantae > Streptophyta > Magnoliopsida > Asterales > Asteraceae > Chrysanthemum > Chrysanthemum seticuspe. The sequence continues at coordinate 247,060,873 of BPTQ01000005.1, read as the reverse complement.
ATAAATTTCTGTTTTCAAATTGTTACAATGTTAAGTTTTTATGTTTGTTTAAGCATTTGGATTTAATTTAAGTCAATTCTCACCAGTTTTTAAAGTTTAAAATACAATTTGGTACTCTAAAGGAGTGTTTGGATTTGTTTAGTTTTATGGTCTAAAAGAGTTTTGGTCAATCAATTTCAGTTTGTTTAGTGTCAGTAACTGTTTTTTTTGAGCTTTCACAATTAAAGTCTTAAAGTTTTACTAGTAGACTTGGTGTTTCAAGAAATCCTCAAAATGGTCTCAAATCATTTTTGCTGGCTTAACCCCTGCTGTTCATCAGTCGGATTCATGGCTGAAATCAGTTTAAAAGTAAGTTTCAAGTAGTGTTTATAGCTAAGAACTCATCCTAGTTTATGTGTTTTCATCTTATTTAGCTTGTAGAAGCATCTTGTTAGTTTAATGTATGCTTAAATGTGACCACATGTCTCTACCTTGTTGTCCTGATCAGTAGTTGATTGAGCTGTTTTCCAGCTCAGCTGGTAGCTTTATCTGCTTGATTATTGTGTCTCTATGTAGTTTGTTGTATGAATTTCACATGTCTTGCCTTTAGATCCATTTAGAAGTCTACTTGATAGCTTATCTTGCCCTCAAACAAGCCCCACTAGGCTGTTTTGTTGCTGCAACTGCAGCCTTGGTTATGCTTATTTTTCAGCTTATCTAGTTCCCTTTTATGCCCATTAGTCACTAGGTTTAGTTTTAGTTCACCCTTACCTTATTTGAAGCTCATTTTTAAGTTAATAGATGCCCATTCAGGTTGTTTTCTGCCCACAACTGCAGATGTCCAAACAGCAGCCTTTAGAGGCTCGTGTTGTGCTTATAGTTCTTAATTTATTGCTTAGTGTTGATTCTTTAGGTAGTCTAGATTAGGAATTTGAGGTTCTAGTTTAATTCAAACCTTTTCCTTAGCTTGTTGCAAGTTTTTTGGAGCCTTTTGTCCCTTTGGCAGCCAAGAACCAAACACCCCTTTAGTTTATAAATTGCTGCGCTAATAAGCTGTTACAGCTTATTATAAGCTTTCCAAGCTTAAGTTTTTGTTAAAAAGATTTAATATAGTGCTTATATTAAGTTGGCAAAAGAAAAAAATCAAAAGAAATAATAATAGAAAAAAGGTTGGGATGGGATTCGAACACCAAACCTTCTAGTCTGCTGCTTCGACCAGACATTACTGTCCACTGCCAACTGTGCTTGGCTTTCTGATGTTTATATCTTGTACCCTTAACAATATAACAATTAGTTATAGTTGCTTGTTTTCCAAATCCAAAAAAAATCAATAAAAACGTAGCAAGTGGGATTCGAACCTGGGACTTCTGTCCACCTGCCCACGCTCCAACACACAACCTCAACACCAACTCGCCCCTTTGGACTTTTTGGTTTTACTTTGCTCAGTTTTAAACTTAAGGTAGTTTGGTAGTGTAGGCTTATTAGTTTAGCTTAATTTTCACAGCTTATACGTATAAGCTTTTGATCCCATTTCATTTTTCTTAGGTTCCCCATGGCATAAAGTAATTTATGTGATTTTTGCACTTTCTTATAAATTAGTTTACTATTTTTAATCATTTAATTAGTGTTAATTAGTTTTTAATTCGTAGAAAATAAATAAAAACTCGAAAAAATACCCGGCTTTTTCCTAAAACTATTTTTAGTCAATTAGAATGTAGGAAAATTGTTTTTACACTCGTAGGACTTTTATTTCACAAATTTTACGTTTTTCCTTGCGCACTCGCGTAGTTTTTATACATAACGTACATTTTCATTTTAAGTCACGTTTTTAGGTAATTTAGGTTTACGTTTTAATTAAAATAGTTTATTTAAGTCATTTTGTTTTATAAAATCACAAAAACATCATTTTAAATATAGTGATAGCGTTTATTTAATAGGTTTTATCTTTTTAATTTCCTTTAATTTGCATTTAAGCCGTTTTTATTTGTTGGCTTTTTCCTGTAGATATAATTATTCCAAATCTCCTTTTCCGTTCAAATCTCGCGATCACTATACGTCTGATAATCCATTGCATAGCTCGCTGGGACATAACGACCCGGGGAAACATTATACTCCTCTGATCTTCATTGATTTCGTGCTTAAGCAGTTTTAAGTTTTCTTACGCTTGCGTGAGAGAACTTGACGGTTTTGCACGCATCAACAGTTGTAGCACTTAACCTGATTACCCTGATTCAAATTTCCATAATTCCCAACGACTGGAGCTGAAACATTCCCATTCTGATTACCCACTGCTCTATTCCCAACATTCTGACCCATCTGATTTCCAACATTCTGACCCAACTGATTACTCTGATACGGAACCGCCTGATTACCCATGTGAAATCCAGTAGCATATCCCTGTTGATTCCCAATAACTCCAACCATTTGTCCTTGATGACCCATATTCACACCCGGCTGTGCAATTTGCCTGTTGCGAGTGTTTGATGAAATCCTTTGGTTGTTGTTAGTTGGTGTGGAATAGCAACCTCTGAATGCTTTAGTCAAAAAATCAAATGCAGTTGACAAAGCTTGTTCTTGTTCAATTTCAAGATCAGTGATTCCTTGTTCCTGGTATTGTTGAGACTGTTGTTGTTGAATGACTTGTTGTTCTTGTGGATAGAATTATTGTTGAGGGATAATAGCTTGTGGTTGTGGAATGTATTGCTGCAAGTTGTTGTTAGTGGAAGATGATGAAGCTTGTTGTTGTGCGTTCACTGGAGTTGGAGTCTTTGCAATGAGTGCCAATGGATCATGATTCTTTGCTAACCTTTCTTTCCTGACTTCATTCAATTCAGTTTGGTTTTGTTTCAGAAAATCGTTGAGTTGATCAAAGTTCACTTGATGTAAGTCTTTTGTTTGGTTTTCAATAGTGACATATCGTCCCCATTCTTCTGGTATATTGTTCAGGAACTTGATGTTACTCACAATAGTTCTGGGTGTCAACTTATTTCTGATCAGCTCATTCATTAAAGTGAAAAACCTTCCATAGTAGGATTCAATTGATTCTCCTGGAGTAGATGTAAACTTCTCCCATGCAGTTAGCAGCTTGTTCTCCGTATCTTGTTGACCAATTTCTGTTCCATGACAAAGCCGTCTAACACGTTCCCACATATCGAAAGCAGTTTCACAACTGTCTACAGCAGCAAAGATGTCTCTTGGTAAACCCAGTTGGACAATGTGAATTGCCATGTCATCTGCTTCGACTTGTTTCTGATCCTCTTCAGTGTATTCTGATTCTTTTTTAGCACGAGAAGATGGTGGGACGGGAGGTGTTGCATCAGGATTTCCAGGGTCTTGGACTTGTCGAGGCTTGAAGGGTCCATTCGTAATGGATTGAATCATCAATTTTCCATTAGGTTTGGTCTTGATGTAACGAAGCATACGACTTGTCCATTGAAGATAACCACCTTTTTCCAACATAGGAGGACGGTTTTTGGCACCGGCTGCATGAATGTCTTGTTGAGTTGCCATTGATGATGGTATGTTATGATAAAGTTGATGTAGGATCGATTCAACGATAAAGGAGTTGTATTTTATGAAGATTAAGCTCGGTTGTTGTAGTGAAAATTGGGTCTAAAAACTTAAAAACCTCAATAACTTCTTTTCGGAGCGTTTTTAGGACTTGAAGGTTTTTCATTCGGCGTGCCGATCTCCTTGTTATCATGATCGTTTTTATGGGTAGAACGCTGAAAACGGAGTTACGGTTCAAAAGTTATAGCCGTTTGTAGTTTTGCTTAAGATTTTACTCGTAAACTTGTTTTTAGGCGTAAGATATGGTTGCTTAGGCGTAAGTTTTGAACCTTAGGCGTAAAATAGTAACCTTACGCGTAATAATTAATTCTTATGCGTAAAAATATCCTTACGCGTAAAAAAAATTCTTACTCGTAAGATTTAATGCTTATGCGTAAATTACAGTCTTAGGCGTAAGATTGAAATCTTATCCGTAAAAACTTGCTTACGCGTAAAACAAGAATCGTATCTCTCTAACTTATCCAAGCTAGTGAGATTTCACAAGTCGAAGTGTTCCACAAACTTATCCAAGTAAGGGAAGCACTAAGTCACCGTTGTTGCACGAAGATTCTTTACCAAAAACTTATGCGTAGAAATAGGGTTTTGACTTTTTCTTACGCGTAAGTCAAGGGTTTTGACTTTCTTAGCTTACGCGTAAAAAATGACCAGTTTCCAAACGATTTCTTATGCACAAACAGCTTCCAAAACACTCAAATACCAAGAAAGTTTTGACCTTTATCAATCAAAGTGTTGTTTCTGCTTATGCGTAGAAAAGAACTACCAAATACTCACGAGTTTAAAAGTGAAGAAAAACACGTAAAGCTTCGAACTTTTTCCAAAAACTAGAATCTTTAACACTATAAAAACCTTAAAACATAAGAATCTTGAATATTTTAGTGCAAAAATTAAAGTTTTATGCGTGACAACTTTGAGAACGAAAAACTACGCGTAACACTACACAAAAAAAACTTCAACCAAAAACACTCCTAAACCATTGTTAGGCGATTGATACCAATTGTAGGACCTTAAATATCTCAACCTTATCACAATACCCAACCTTTATCACACGAGTATAACACACGTTAAACACAAACTATATGCGTAAAAGATGAAGAAGAAAAGATTAAGAAGTTGGTGACTTAAGATGTTATGCGTATGAAATAAGAGAAAGATGAAAACAAGATGTTGTTATACATGAAAGGAAAACACACACACACACACACTCAAGCACACCCCTCAAATGAGACTTTGAGGGGTATTTATAGTACAAGTAACATAATGCCCTAAGGCTTGGCCATGGGCCGTGAGATGGGCTTGGACTGGACTTGGATTGGATGACAACTTATACAAGGCTAGCTTAACATAGCTTTTAGCCATTTAGCTTAGCCCAATCCACGAGCCCGTTGACTATTCTATCACTATATTTAACACGCGTTACAAAGTTCCTAAATATGAATGACCATCACTTTTAATAAAAATGTTACGGCTAACAAATTGTTATTAGGGTTTATGTTTTATAGGACATGGCGGAAACTAAAGAAGTCATATTTAAAGTTCACCACAACGGGAAATTTGAATTTCAACCACTCCGCTATATAGGCGGTTGCCTTACTGATGTCTGGTGTTTTAGCTCCACCAGGGGTGCATTTACCAGGATGCTTGATCATGTTTTCAATGATATTAGAGGGGGAAAATGGGCTTTATTTTATGTTGCACCAAATAAGGCACTCGAAGATGATTTAACATTGTTGCACACAGACAATGACGTTCGACGAATGTATGACCTTGTGGATGAGAATGGATCCATGGACGTCTATAGTTGCAAGAACCATAGTTCCCCGTTGATCAGTATAAATACTGCCTGTGATCAGGTAGAATTCCGAAGAATCTCCTTGAAAGGGTTTCGCAGCTTGATCTAGCCGTTCTCAAACCGAAGCATCCCAAAGTAGACAACATGGAGTGAGTGAACCAGCGAATTGAGATTCACTGATAAATGAAAAATTGATTTGAAAAACAATCGCGTATTGCTTAGAAGAAAGAGTTTTGCAATACAACGAAGGTTTTATGAGAAATATCAATTTTCAATCAGAAATACTTTTTGTATTTGAAAAAGAATACACATTCGATGTGCTAGAGAAAAGAAGAGATTTGCACATCGAACGGTTTTTCCAAAAGTATTTTTTTCAATCTGAGATACTTTTTGTGTTTGAAAACATGAATACACATTCGATGTGCTAGAGAAAAGAAGATTTGCACATCGAATGGTTTTTCCAAAAGTATTCGTCAATTCATTTCCTGGACCAAGGTTGATTCAAGAGTGAATCGCCCCATCGTTTCTATCCAGTTGTCACAAGTTTGATCTTTAGAAAAGATATCACATGTCACCCACCAAGTGCTTGTTTGATGTTGGCTCTAGAAGGATTTCCATCTTCATCGTGAATATTTAACATATCACTCGGATGTTCTAGCAATACCACAAGGATAATGCGTAGGAATCTTAATATATTCTTACTTTTCACATTGTGTGAAACAGCAAGTCTTCATTAATTTTGTGTCCTAATGAGATATTGTGTGATGATCTCTTGGCTTTAGACTCAATAGTGCACATTTGGTTCCTATTCCGGAGACTAGAGAGAGGGTCTCCTTCTTCAATATCAACAATCTCTAAGAGAAAGTCGATAGATTATGTAGGTTCCCCGTGAGAATGAAACAAGTCCTTTTAAGAGGAACTTGAGTAGCTTGGGAAGTTTAGTGCAGTGCGTCACTGGGTCCATGACATCTTGTCTTCAATACCGGAGTTACCTTGGTAACCACCAGTAGCATATGTATTGAACCCGATTTCTGCCCTAAGGTTGAATAAATGGAGGGCTATTTCTTTTCACCCTTTTTCACATTCAATTATTTTTCATTCTTCAACCCCTTCAGTGCTTACCGAGACTTCATTACTAGAACATTGTTGGGTTTGTTCCAGTACTAGCTCTGTCTCAGTCGGCACTCTTCCCATATTCTCATTTTTCTCCTTTTTTCATCATCCCTAAGGACATCTACACTATTTAGTTGATTGTCCCTGGGTAGATCCCTCCAGCTCTGGCGGGATTGTGGGAACGAATACCTAACCTAACCATCCTTATAACACCATGCATGAAATAAATTGGTCAGTCTTTTTGTATTGTTCTTTCCTTCTTGAAACCAATTAAAAAATCATTTGGAAAATCAATCAAGGTACTTGTGATATAATATCAAAGCATTTTGTACATTAATTGTTTTTGATCATTTAGAAATGCTCCCCCTCAACATGTGCATATGATTTTGAAATTGTTTAGCACATGGAGGTAAGAGTTCTTTGAAACAATTTCTTGATCACAATTTCCTTAGAAAAAGCCATTTGAATTTCTTTGGTAAATTCTCCCCCTCAATATGTGCGTAGGATATTTGAAATCATTTTATCACATAGAGGAAAGAGTTCTTTTGAAGTACATCCACGATCACAAAGGCCAGTAAGAAACCATTAGAAAATCAATCAAGGTACTTTATGTTGAAACATAGAAATCTTTGTACCTTGAAAGTTTATTTTCTTTTTGAAGTGCTCTTCCTCAATATGTGCTTCGAGATTCGAAAGCGTTTAGCACATATGGGAGAGTAGTATGCATATTTGAATCAAAATAATCACCTTTTATCAAATTTCATTATTAAATCACAAATTCTCCCCCGATCAAAAATATCAAACCCTTTGAGATTTTGGATCCCAAGTGATTTAATAAGGTTTAGAAAACATGGGAGAAAATGTGCCTGATTTAAAAGCTCTTCTGGTTTATGGTTAAATGCTCCTCCACAATCATGTGCATTATGTATTTCAAAATCGTTTGGCACATAAAGGAAGCAGTGCTTTAGAAACAATCACCCTTTAAAACCGATTTGAGATTTAAATCACAATCTCTCCCCCGATTAAAAATTTCAAACCAATTGAGATTTTGGATCCCGATTGATTCAAATCATTTGAAAAAGTTTGGGGAAAGATGTGGCTTATTTAATTTTTGAAATTGACTGATGAGGACCAATTATAGACATTAAAGATTGTTAGTGTCAGGTATGATAGTTTTTAAGAGATCTTTAAGTAAAATAAAACAATTTCACAATCAAACAAGAACAAAATTTTTTTTATTTAAAAAGATCTTTGAGTTTTAAAGAAAAGCATACCATGACATAACATTAAATCTTTAGATCACCACTTATTATTGTACAAAACGGAACTTTTATGAAGAAATATCGTTTTAAAATATTTTATTTTAAATCACTCTCCCCCTCAATCGATGACCGTAGTCGATGATTGAGTGACTTAAGTTTTGATAAAATGAAGTCCGGTGATTTTCAAAATTAAGTCCAATTTATTTTCAAAACCAACATTTTTCCATTTTTCAAAACAATATTATTTAAAAATTGTTTAAAAAATGATATCATCACTATTATCCCTGCACAAAGATACGTTAGGTGGTTAAGCTACTTTTGTTGTTGTTGCTGAAGGTTGGAAGAAAACTGTCTGCTGATGCAGTGAGACCTCTGACGTTGCATTTGTCATGCCAACTCTCCATAGAGGTACAATTAAGCTCCGTTTCTTCATTTGTCGACCCAAGAAATAGTTACCCTTTCCTTTCGGCATCCAATCATCTCCAATTGTGGGATCCGGATCGGGAACATTCTTATAAACCATGATATCTGCATACGTTAGTGGACACAAACAGATATATGGTGGTCGACATCACCGAAACAACAATCGACTAATAAAAGTCAATTCAACATATCAATCAGATCATGTAAAGCATGAGAATAATGTGTTTATCAAACTCTAATAATCTAATCTTAACAATCATATCCTAGGCACCTAGTCCTTCAACGTAGGTTAACATGTATTACATTTAAGTATATAGGATAATTAGATAAGCCCGTTAGATGATATAAATTTGAAAACATTATGCCCCTTAATCAATGACTCCTTCTCTTGAAAAGTTTTAAAAGCGCTGAAGTCATTGGTTGAGTTTTTGCAATTTTATGAAAACTTGATTCTGATTGATTTTCAAGCAACTCATTTACCACCATTTTGTTCAAACAAATATTTTTCTGAAGAATTTTAGAAGGAAAAATATTTGAGTAGGAACAGCAGTCCTTCGACATACTTTCCTCATTTTGTTTTAGGAAAAGTGCACGAAATATTTGAAAATTGGTTTAGCGTAGCACTTTCCTTTCTTGAAGAACAAGTTGCTATCTGAAATAATAGCAAACCATGGTTTTAGCGCGGGTTACAGTTTGAAATAACTGCAAGCCATAGTTTTAGACATGTTTTGAAAAAGAATATTTACACCTCCTGCTCGAACTTCATCTATGGTCCCGTGCTATTATTGAATGAAATTTCTAAGACCGTAGATGTTATCGATACCAGAAGACATGTCTTAGAAATACAATATTTTTGGTATTTTTCAAATTTTTCTGATTTTTATGGGTTTTTGTTGGTTTTATATTTTTCTATATATATTTTTTTGATAAATATTTACAAAGATAGAGTAGATGATATAGTTTAAGAAAGATGATGATATGAGAACCGAGATAAGGATATCGAACAGCCCCGTTGTAGAAGATAGAAGCCATCATATCTTAAACATTCACCACCAAAGCTTTCGAGGCTCCTGAATTGAGAGAAATTGAACCATCTGAAAGTGAGACTTTGGCAGCTTCCCCTCAAACCGAAAATCCTTATGTTGAGCAGATTCGAAGCTCTATTTCAAGCTTGCCTTATCCAGGTGCACAAAAAAGTACACAATTATCATCGATCTTGCTGCTCATTTTAAGAATAATCATCGTGATTTTTCATTCGAGGTTATATCATCCAATAGAACAGCAACGTATCATCCCACACATAAAACAATCTTCTCATATTTCTTTTCTACTGACGTCTGAAGCGATCCATACCAAAAGGTATCAAGAGACAAATTCTCCCAAGTAGTTGAATTGATGCCGCCAGTCTCTTGGAATGAAGCTCAAGAACCCGAATACACATATACCCAAAGACAGAGAACCTTATAACATCGAAGTAGCAGATTAAGTCCGATTGCCAAAGAATAACCCCGATGTATGATTTTCTCTCCCCCTGAATAAAGTGTATGAAGCTCAAGAACCCAAAGTACCCAAATGCCCAAAGAAAGAATAACCGATAACACTGAAGTAGCATGCTGAATCACTGATTATCTCTGCGGATGTCATCTCCAGAATAAGTGATTATCACTAAATCACCGATTACGCTCTCAAGTGAAACAGCTGAGCATCCCGAATGTACACAATTCCTCTCCCCTGATGATTGCAATAACATCGAAATCATCATACACTTGTGTACCTAAACTAACTCTTCCATCTCTTCCCCCACATAGTTGGAATAAGGACACTAAACGCCATGAGTCAAACCTTGAGTTTCTCTGCGGTAATGACAATAGTCTTCCCGGGATATCTTCAATCACTTAGAAGTATTAAGTTCATCAAGTTTACTCGTGTTTAGATACGTGTCTCCTTCCCCCTTGCTGGTTTTGATGCTTCAAAATCAGCAACACATAATAAGCCCGTATACTAGAAATCTATTGAGAAGAACACTTGAACTCTTGTGAGAATCAACTTGCTGAAGAATATGAGCAAGTCTAATTGGGGATTAAATCTGGCATTTCACTCTCCCCCAATTAGTGCTCTCCCCTAGACTGACAATCTTTTAATAAATGCCCGGATTAAGAAGAAGTCTTTAGATAATCAAATTCAACTCGTCTTTTAGTCTTCTAACATGCAGCAGAAAATGTAGAACAGACTGTAGACTCGACCTTCTTCAAGATTTTCCAATTGGGGAATAGAAAGTCAACATCTTCATCTCACCAAATGCGTTCCAATTAACTTAAATGTAGCAAATATCCTTAACTCAAATCCTTCCCAATCAAACAAGAACAGAAAGATGTTCATCAAGGAAATCAGCCCCGCAACTGGAAGCACTTTGTCATTAATCATATCCGCCCGTGAAGATGTCAACCAACGGCTCTTAGAAGAAACTCCATGTGAAGATGACCCGATAAGAAGAAGCTCGGTTCTTACATGAGTTAGGAGTTGTATGACCATATATTCTCAAATATAACTCAACATGTAGAATTATCATACTTCTTCTCCCCCTCAAGAATTGCATACGGAGATGCCATTCTTGTTTAAACAAGTGAATATCTTTAAAATGTAGTCTCTTCACACTTCTCCCCCTCAAAGGTTGCAAATGATGTCGCCATCGCCATTATAATTGAGCAAGTGGAATAAGAAAACTAGCAACGATAGTCCGGTTTACTTGATAACTGAACGCGCATGGAAAAAGCATGAAGCATGTTGATGAGAATGGTCATATTAAGAAGATTTCTCTTCTTTAGAAGATAAAGCGCACTGACACGTACACTTTTCTTTACTTTGAAGATCGAGGCTTGAACTGTTGTGTTCAAACGTCATAAGAAGATTTCTCTTCTTCAAAAGATAAAGCGCACTGAGACGTACACTTTTCTTTTCTTTAAAGTACGAGGCTTGAACTATTGTGTTCAAACGTCATAAGAAGATTTCTCTTCTTCAAAAGATAAAGCGCACTGATACGTGCACTTTTCTTTTCTTTAGAGTACGAGGCTTGAACTGTTGTGTTCAAACGTCATAATAAGATTTCTCTTCTTCAGAAGATAATGCGCACTGAAGCGTACACCTTTATTTTCTTTAGAGTACGAGGCTTGAACTGTTGTGTTCAAACGTCATAATCTCTCTCTTTTCTACTTCTCTTGGCAAAACTTGTAATCAACCCCATTATCATTCAGTAGGCACTTTGTCGTGACACCTGATGGAGAAAATCCAATATGATGAATTTGATCCTAAAGTAAAATAACCCGAACTCGTGACTTAAACTTGCACACATGTAACAAAGAGCGGTGCCGAGAGTTCATCCTCCATTGAATCTCTAAGTACTCTATACTCTCCATCCAACCAACCATCAAGTATAAGACGTACATCACCTCTTGAAAATCTACAATTAAATGTGACACTGAGCACTACAACGTAACTACTTAAAGTGATAGTTATTTTGTGGTGGTAAGAGCCCAATTCCCCCAAGTGATAAAAGAAAAGGAAAAGTCACCCAAAAATAACTAGATTTCCAAGTCTTCGTTTTTGAAAATATTAAAAGCTCGAACAAGGATCTAGAAGAATCTTTATCCAACCATCCCCGATACCTTCAGATACTAAGTACACTCGACCGTGAAATTTCACTTCAACTTCAAATAAATAACAATGAATTAACGCCGTTGTCACATCTTCTGGTTAAAAGTTCAAATCTAGCCTCATTTGACGTTTTAAGTGAACTATGATAATGGTTTCATCCCGCCCATGGTATAATGATCATAACCCCGTAAAACTTTGAAGTAACCAAACCGTTATGAAGAAATTCCAAACAAATACCCAATTCATGAAGTACACCCTTTATCCCTTCTTCGAAGAAGAAACCGTAGCACCAACATCATATAAGATCCATAATTACACTTTCCCTTTCTCCAGGATGGTTCCATCATCACGGGATTTTACAATTCTATGGTTTAAACCGAGAAATAGTTTCTTTCGCGGGATTTTACAAAACCAAGAATAAACCGTAAGATAGATCCGGAAATGCACTTTACTATTACCGGGATGTTTCCATTTTCACCGGATTTTACAAATCTATGATTTAAACCGAGAAATAGATTGTTTCGCTGGATTTTACAAAGTTAAGACTAAACAATAAACAATGTCAGCTTGAATGTGTTATGACAACTTCGGTTTCGGTGAATATCTGTTTTAGGGGAACATGCAGCGGTTCATCAATGATTCATTCTCCATCATCAACAATTCTTTACCCATATGTAGACAACTTCACAAACCATACTAATTCGAGTAGTATACACTACTTCCCCCCTGAGGTTAACCGTAAAACATCAAAGTACACGTTTCTCCCCCATGATGGTTTCGAACATTTGGAAGCATCATTGACGTGTACGATGAAAAGTTCTTGTCATAAGCAAACATCTTGAAGAATCATGGCTGACACTGAAGATTTTTAGAAAGATTTTGCTTAGACTGTGAAGTATCTATGACATTCTGTAGCATCGAATATCACATGGGAATTGCTGATCACATCTCATCCTTTAAATACTCTGGTTAGCACATCTTCCACAAATTCTGTCGGCTATTGCAGTGACCCCTTGGTGAAGTAAGCCGGATATACCAAATTTGAACATGAAGTAGAATTCCCCTGATTTGTTACTTAAACTTGTACGAATCCTCGTGAAAAAGAAACGGTGTACCCAATGTACAAAACCTCTTGACGTATCCTCAACTGCGTGAGACACCGAAATGATAGTTACGTTGTGGGTTAAGCGAGAAAGAATCACAGAAGTAACTAAATAGCCAAGTCTTTATCACACTCTATAAATGCTCAAACAAGTCATCTTCACGGAAGGGTAGAAAGAAAGAAGACGAAAATAAGTAAACGCGCCCGGAAAACCTCACTTCATCTTCAAATTAGAAATACCGAACAAACAACCATGTAGTCAACTTTGTCCAATCATCAATTCATGCCGTGAACTAGTATCCTCCGTGAAAATGTATAAACCAAGGTATCAAACCTCATACCACAACAAATCTCGTCATTAGATCTCATCATCATCATCAAAACGTACACTGGATCCAACTTAAGCCCATTTTACATTTAGCACGTCAGATAATAAAAGTCCATCCGGAATTAATTTCTCTTAAAATTCAAGTTTTCTTAAAATTCAAAACATGACACCAACTCATGTAATATAGCCCAATTCACAACATTACTTATCATTAAGAGAATGGGTCTGCGGATATTCGATTCAAACGACTAAAACCGAGGTGCAAAAAATACCATATAACCCATTCCAAAATGAGTACCTTTTAACACATGGTTCATTGATATTATTTATCACACCCGATCATTCAAATAACTCAAATAACTCGTACACACTCAAATAATTTCGTGGCCCAACTCAGTGTTAATAATACCCAAAGATACCACGCTCCATAACAAATGTCCATAAATTGTCCACCTGATTCAAAACACAGTATAACAAACCCAATAACAAGAGAAGTCTGATCGGCCCATCACAATCCTACATGATCCTATAATAAGAGTGCCCTGATTATTAGGCGTTATAAAAGCACACAAACGTCTCTTACTAACCCTAATCCTCTTATCACTTCACACCAATCAACCCTAAAATACTCTTACAATATCCGCCCCCTTTACTGCTTCAAACCCTAATCTCATTTTCATCTCTCACACATCTCTGCTCCTTAATCCAACTATTCCTTTATCAAACCCTAAATACTCTCCCACACATCATCAGTACGCCGCCCCCATCACCAACTAATTCACTCAAATCACATGCTCCTCAAGCATACGTGCACATCATATTCGTCATTCAAGAAAGGCCTAGCCACAGGGATGGCTCGAAGGTCAAGATTCGAATGTCATTGAATCGCCACAGGGATGGAACGGGTAGGTGATGTACTGATTAAGCTATTTAGTTTATCGTATTTATTTTTCCACAAATCGAATCAAAGAAAAAGGAATTTAACACAAATATAATCCTTCTTTTCTTGCAAAATTCGGACATATAATGAAGCATGCCTTCAATAAATTCAATGATGTCCTATTCTTCGAATAGATCTGAGATTCAATAATTTTGACCACATGAATTTGTTTTCCTTTTACTTTATGAACGAATTAATAGAAAAAGAGAGTATAACACATATGTTATCACTCGATTTGAGATTCGGATATATATCAAGATCTATGATGATGTGGTGTTGTATTACTTTGAATGATTTGAAGCTTTAATTATCGAACACCTTAGTCTGAGATCATTGTAGTGTTTGACACTTTAGATGAGAATCAAAAGATTTGGATCAGTGATAGATTTGTTATCGGTTGATGTTTCTTTGATTTACTTGAAGCATTTGAGAACACACGATGTAGATAAACTGAGATCCTATTAATCATTTTAATTTTGTTATATGAATGATTGATTCGATGTAGGTTGATGTCATATATGAGTCATGGTAAAAACAGATTTGGTAGAGACTTGATAGAGTAGTTTCATTATTTAGACTAGGTTTGTAATGCATTAAGTCAGTTTGAATTTTTGATGGTGTTGTTGTGACAGATATTTCTTGATTATTGCTTTCCACATCTTCCCCTCAAACCGCATCTTCAGTCTTTCAAAACATATCTTTCAACAAATCGCTCTTGACTTCATGATTTATTCAAACCGCATTCTCATTTGTTTACAAACCGCTTCAGTACTTTTAGCAAACTGCATATTATAACAAACCGCATACCCTGTCTGAGTCAAGTCGCATCTGATTGTGACAAGTCGCTGTCAAGATTGTGACAAGTCGCAGTCAAGAATGTGACAAGTCGCAGTCAAGAATGTGACAAGTCGCAGTTGACTTAATCAACTCACAGTTGACTCAAAAGTCAAACTGCATCCCAACTCGCATCCAGGTTATCCCAACTCGCATCCTTGTTAACCCAACTCACATTCGTATAGGTTATCCCAACTCGAATTCGTACAGGTTATCCCAACTCGCATCCTTGTTAACCACAAAATGCAGGGAAGAAATATCCCAACTCGCAGTCAAGAACGAACCAGAATAGACCCAGAAACTGCATAAAGAAAAACCATCTTTTGACCCGTATTTGACCACAAGGAACTGATGAGATTCATATAACCCATAAAAGCATCATAAGGACTCTTTATGTGACCCTTTTTACCAATGTTTGACCACAATTTGACCATGAATATTCAATGATTTGGAACAAAAATCACAAGAAGGATGCTGTTTGGACATAAAAACTGACCAAGACAGATGTTGGGACCATGACTTTTATTGAACCAAAAGGATACAGAACAAACAAACCAAAATGGATACATACCAACAAGTATAAAACTGTTTTCAGAAAACAAGTAGGAAAAAAATAATTTTTCGACCATAAAAGTGATACAAAAAATAGTTTTAACATGATTCAAAGCTACACAAAATCATCAAAACACAATAACCTGGCTCTGATACCATTTGTAGGATCATATATTTATGTTGTTTGATGATTCGGGTGGTCTAGGGAGATGATTATACAAGTATGCCATCTTAGAGAGAGAAAGAGTAGGTGATCTTTAGAGAGAGAGAGAGTTAAACACAAAATGCAAGGTTAGATTAAGAAGCACCACCCCTTCCAAGGATGGAAGGGGTATTTATAGTTACAGACTACTCGCCCTCCTGTCGGGCTGTGGATCAGGCATACAGTGGGTAAAAACCCGTCCGTCCTCCACGGTGTTACACTAAACTAAGCTAAGCTAATAACTAACTAATAAACACGTAAATAACGATATGTCTACGAGCTAACTTATGCTAGATTATATTTGGGGTGACCGACACTTCACTATGGAATTTCCAATTCCTAACATTATGGTTGCCCGATCGTACAACAAGTATTGCCCAATTATGGCATTTAGTTGCCCAGATTGCAAATTGGACGGTGGACTAAGGTTCAAACGAAATTGCCCAATAACATAAACTTGATTGTCAGAATTTTCGTGTCTAGATAGTAGATGAAGATAACGGTTGCGTTTGCTGATTAGAATAGCACAATTGGAGATAAATACGCCCAAAAATACTAACAACTGCTGCAAGAGTTAAAACTGTTGTTTTGAAAGTACAAATTAATTTTGATTCAATTGAGGATAAAAAAAATAGAGTTACAACTGCTAGCGTAAAACATAGTTTAGACCCACACACAACATAATTCGCAACACCTAACAATCTGTTGCAATCAATTTCGAAATAAACATCAATGGTGGCCAACTCTTCTGCTGCAACTCACAACATGGTTGCATTTTTTGAAAAACCAAAGGAGGCTACAGGGTTTGAACAAATTCTCAATTATGTGCATATGTAAATACGCAACCACTGCCACAGTATACGCAACCACTGCTAGTGTCGCTGAAACCACCGCTTGTGTCGACGCAAATATCAACTTTGTTTCTGTTTTCCAAATCATTTATATTAAAAAAAAGTCCCTAAAGTACAAAATGGTTTTTTGAGAATTAAAAGGTTGACTAGTTGCAGTTCAAATTTTAAAAGTGAAATTTAAAGCGCCGATATGAATGATTTACTTCAGTTTGTCAAACGTGCATAAGCAACATTTCCAAAACCAACAACAGATGTGGAAGCTACATTTTACCAAAAAAAAGTATATACAGACATAGCAAACTTTCAGTACAAAAAAGGATAATAAACCGATAAATTCAAACTGTTTGTAATTACGGATAAGGCTTATCCAAATACCAAAAAAGGAGAGAAAATATGCAAGTAAATATTCACGTTCCTTCCCTAGAAATTTTATGACAAATCCAACAGGAAAAATAGATGTCCAGGGTAGGAGCCTAGGCACGTGCCTACCCACAAAACAGTAAATGAAAATTAATGATACTGCGTGCAAGAACAGTAAAATCCTCGCTATAAATACGCGAGGTAAATAAAGGGAAAGCACATAAAAAAATAAAAAAACAACCATTCCTCCACCAACAAAAATAGTTCGACCTGACATCAGGCAAAAAACAAATTTTAGAAACACCAAAGAGAAGTTGAAGATGTTATTAAGAAAAAGAACACGATGGTACACAGTACAAAAAGAATACATCCGTCCGTCAACAACAACGCGTTGCCCACGCACGGTCGTTTCCAAAAAGCCCATACATAGCCTAAACCTTTACCCCCCAAAAGAAAAACATAAGCGCAAAGCAAATGCTGTGACAGCTGAAACATGTTCTTAAATGACTACTAATAACAATTAGTCATTTCTAAAACGACGAAAATGACCCATCTCCGCGACCATTCACGACATTCCTTCACCCAAAACCCGTGTCCTTTGACAGTTGTGGTAGCCTGCCCAGACCATATGGCGTACCAAAGGTGGGAGTTTAAACCGATTAGACTCTCATTAGCCATTTGGGATGTTCAAAGTTCAGGCAGTTCCTTCTTAACATCGCTCTTCCCGAGCGGAAGAAGGAAGTATATCATGGGTATTGGGTCGAAGGAGTGATAGAATGTGCAAAGAGAGGCAAACAACACAACTGAAAACTATGACATTAGTCCTCTATTGATTGCAGCCCAGCCCCGCAAGCAAGTGTACGTCTACCAATCCTGACAGATCGGGTTGGATAGACTGGGTTAAAGCTAAAAATGACGAGCTTGCGGGCGCCGGGATAAAATAAAGAGCAAACCACATAAAGAATTCACAAAAAAATCCCATGCTGACGTGTAGTGGATGATTGGTGTATTTTGTGACAGTTCTCTCTCCTCACTCTAATTCAAACCTATCACCCGCTGACACATCAGCGTGTGAATTTGTTTTTTGTGAATTCTTTATGTGCTTCTACCATTGCTCTAAAATAAAAGCTGCGCGGATGGAAAAGCTACCCCACTAAAAGCTCTTCCAGTACCGCGCAGAGGGGCGGATTTACACGGGAAACCCCTTGAAAGGCCTATCGAACTTCTCAGGGAATCCCATGGAAAAATACGGCCGCCCCACGAGGAAGCAAGCCACAGGAAATCCTTCAAGAAAATGATAGCAAACAAGAAGGATTCCGCCCTCACAAGAGAAAGGCAAAATACCAACACCGTGAAAGCAAGCGGAAAATGACAATGTCAGCAAAAGACAAACCAGTGGTAGTAGAAGTCGCGTACCACTGCTAATGTAGTTTTTCACTGCTAGTATGATTGTGTCGGTTTAATATGTAACATTCTAGAATTTCTTAGGTAGGATGTTTTGTATTAGATAAGTATGGTAAGTATAATTATCTTGTTGAGTACATACTGTATATTGTAAAGGACTCCTTAGCCTATAAAAGGAGGTCCTAGGCTAGAGTTTGATATAACTTTTCATCATATTTAGTATCGATACACTTCAAGGTTGTAATCGCTAATACTATTCAAAGTATTCGTGTATTAATAATATATCCAGGTGTTTAGTTAGAATAACTGTTTGTTACTTATTATTCTTCTTAAGGATAAGCACTAGATTCCACATAGTGTTTAATAGCATGTGTTCGTTTAGTCACCTTCTATTCTAGATCGTTTCATCAGACTCAATGTACGAAACTATTTTATAGACCATAACTTATTGTAAAAACATTAACATCTTCACTTTGACGTAAGCACATAACGCTTCAGGTTATTAGATGTGTAGAGTTACATTCATTTGTGTTGATTATTTTGAGGTTTATTCGACATTTCTAAACGTAAAAAAAATGCTACAATGCTTTTATGCTTGATTACTTAAATTAAATATCTGTAATTATAAAATGAATTGGTTGTATACTTACAACTGCTAGTTAATTTTTACTACTGCTAGTTATTCTGACTACTGCTAGTAAACTGAATAGGTTGTATACTTACAACTGCTAGTATTATACGCACAACTGCTAGTTATTCTAACAACTGCTAGTGATACAAGTTGCCCTACGTACAACAGTAAGTTGCCAAATTGATATTTGGAAACAACTGCTAGTTGCCCAGATGAAATAAAAATGGATAATGGGATTACTCAATAGAGGAAATACTAAATAAGTTGACATACAACGTTTCACACAGACGACAACCTACTACATATTACGATTACTACATAATTATAAGTTTAATGGTTACATATTATATAACCACTTGATATAAAGACACACCAAACTTTCTGTACACAAATTTAATTGACACAGGGTATTCAACCCATACATAAAACTACAACCACTAGAAAAATTTTACAACGACTGTGACGGAAGATCGAGGGAGTTTCAACAGCTTCCTAGCGAACTCCCAATTCTTCTAGATATTATCATAACCATCGTCCATCAAATCACTGGCCCTGATATACATTTTCTTTAGCGAGGTGGAACAAGCAAGTATAAACTTTATTATGTGTAATTCATTATGTGATCTAGGAAAGGATTGAAAAATCACAGTCTGAATCTGCCCATGGCTGAATGTGGTTGTGTCTAAATCTAATGAACGTTGTTCCAAAGGTAAAACACTAAGCGTGTGTGTAGCCTGGAAAATCATATAGTATTGAGATACAAAAACATGCCAGTTTACGGATGTTTATTTGATACGTATGAAATAAAGTATTACACTGACTCTGGTTTCCAGCATTTTCAAGTTTGGAGATCCGCGAATCATTTGGACGATGAGTGACACGATAACAGTATCGCCAAAATCAACTCCTTTTAGATTCAGATTAACAAGGGATACAAACGGCAAAGGGACATTCATCCTGGAGTTACCATCACACATCAACTACAACATGTAGACTTTTGGGTTAGTTTCAAAGATTAAATGTCATTAGAGTTACAAATATATTTAACATTGTAAAATTAGAAGTGTAAATCTCAAAACGGTCTTACTGTGCAATAGTCAAAATCCAATGTAAGGGTCTCAAGAGATGGAAGTCTTTTCAGGTGAAAGATATTGGATGCTATGATTGTCGTGACAGCATTCGAAATACCGAATGACAAATGTAACTTCTTCAAATTCCTAAGACTTGCAAGATTCCATAGTTTCATCCCGTTTGTACTCTCAACATCTAGTCTAAGAGACTCAAGTAAGGGACAACTAGCAATTAAATCCCAAACTGTACCGGTTAGAAATTTGACTAAACACAATTCTAAGCTCAGTAAATTTGGAAAAGTAGTAAAAAACACCAAACTAGGAAAATCACAACAATGAATTTCAAGATATTTCAATTCAATACGCGCGTAAAGTTGGGTTGGCAATGTAACTGGTTGTCCATACCATTTTCTAATTGTCAGGTCCTCAATTCCTTGAAGTGCCAAAAACATAAGCCAATCACGAATCTCTTCATAATTCAAGTCTTCCATTCCAGACAACGGTTTGGGATCTACAGAGAAGACAAACTTTGTTATGGGACCCGTAAGCTGATTTAAAAGTCTAGTAACATGCCTCCCATCAAACTTATATGTTAAATAATAAAAGAAATCCTCTTCAATTATGACTTCGGTGAGCAAGGTCCACTTGAACCTCCAATTTGTACATAAAATAGAGGTGCTCACCGCTTCTTTTATTGGAAACCGATTCAAAATGTTACCGATCACTGTATCTGGCATGTTGCTAATATAATCTCTCATATTGGTGATAACATTAGCTCGAAACGACATGGTTTTCAAGGAAATTTTGTTGGTTTTTTGAATTCTCGACAGGAGGATTTGGATGAGGGTTTTTGATTTGCAATTGATGGTCAGAACGAGGGTGTGTTATTATGATCATTAAATGTGGTTGTTGGGTTGGTTCATTGATTCACGCGCCTAAGATACAAGCTTTTCAAATTTGGTCCGTAAAATATTACGAAATGGTATATTTTAGTAAGCCATGGTAATATGGCGGACCTACTACACAATCAATGTGCTGTGACCATCACTTATTCTAAAAACGTCGACGTCTTCACTTTGACGTAAGCACATAATGGCATCATGTTATCAGATGTGTAGAGTTACATTCATTTGAGTTGATTATTTTGAGCTATATGCGATATTTCTAAGCATAAAAAAATGCTACACTGCTTTTATGTACGATTACTTAAATTAAATATCTCAAATTATAAAATGAATTGGTTGTATACTTACAACTGCTAGTTATTTTTACTACCGCTATAGTTATTTTTACTACCGCTAGTAAAACTGAATCAGTTGTACACTTACAACTGCTAGTTATTTTTACTACCGCTATAGTTATTTTTACTACCGCTAGTAAAACTGAATTGGTTGTATACTTACAACTGCTAGCTATTTTAACCACTGATTGTGATAGAAGACATCAACGAAATGATGCCACAGTCGTTAATGCTGTTGTGTATGGCCGTGTTTGTGCTGCCCGTGTGTAGGTGCTGCTGATACCATTCTGGTGCTCTTGTGTAGGTGTTGCTCTTACTATTCTGGGCCTGAATAGGCACATAGTGGTTTAGTGCTGCTAGTATTAAAGTTACAACTGCTAGTTAAATTGTACTAGTGTTGAATGGTAAATCTGTTATTTTCAAGTGTGCATAGTCACTAGTTGGTAGTTATTAATTGATTGTAGAATAGGAATTGTAACAACTAGAAGGACTCCTTGGTTTATAAAAGTAGTCAATAGGGAAAAGAAGTTGCCCTACGTACAACAGTTAGTTGGCAAATTGTTTTTTGGAAACAACCGCTAGTTCCCCAGATTAAACAAACATGTATAATGGGATTACAGAACATAGGAAATAGTAAATACGTTGACATACAACGTTTCATACAGACAACCAACTACATATTACGATTACTACATAATTATAAGTTTAATGGTTACATAATATATAACCACTTGATTTATAAAATTCACTGAGTACGCAGAAAAAGCTAACCACTCCATGCTTCCTTCCCATACAGACAACGTACTAAAACCACAAAGCTTCATTCCCATTAAGCATGATCCCTAACTTCTGCCGAACAAACCTGTTGAACATGAATATAATGGTGTAAGTTAAAAATAAAACATTAATAGAATGGTAAGTTAAAAATAAAACATACTATAAACATCACGGTCTGGCTGATTTAACAAAAGAAGAGATTCTTTGTATGGGGCGATGTAGAAAGATTGCCGCTGCAGACTAACATTCCCATGCAGACAAATAATTCAAGTTCTTTGTTGTACACAAATACTGACTGACCCAAATGATTGCCGCTGTACGCTTCCACTATTAGAGCTTGATCCTTTGTAAACCCAAGCAAACGAACCGAATATAGGGTAGGGATGACGAATAGGACTCTAAATGATGTTATGGAAGAACCATTCACGTCCAACAACCATCCGCAAAACAATGGAATATCTTCACCAATGATCGTCCCAGAAATCACTAGAGAGGTTCCAAGATCGAAAACATTGAATGGAACTGGGAGTTCATTTTTTAAAATATGCGGTAGGTCTATAACTTTAAATTGGCTGGTTACCAAATCAAAAGAAATCAACATATAAATCTTGTAAATAACACCGTCCTCATTAGTTAACTTTTCACTCCCAGTCCAATAGATAAAACGACCTACAACTACATGACTTTTACGTTTCAATTTGATAGTTTCAAGAGGGGGGTGGAAATTTTCAAGGATTGTCCACCTTAACGAGTTCAAAGAAAAGACAGACACATACCAGAAACCACTTTGGAAAACAGGATAGAAGACCTTCACGATCGTCGGGTCAAGAGTGTCCGGACGGACGGCAAAACCAAAACAAATCTTTTGACATTCGATTTGATGCGTGTAAAGCGGGACAAATACTGCAAGTGATTTTTTGATTGTCGGGTTCCAAATAACAGTCATTAGATTAGAACCATAGACAAAACACAAAAGACCATTAGAATTGCCAACTGTAATCATAGATGAAAGCATTAAATCTGTATTAAGTGGCGTAGCGATTAGCTGTTCATCTAAAGCTAACATAAAACCTTGGTCACCCATATCGAATGTTAGCGTAAATAAACACTCATCATTACGACGAACATCGTAATTAAAGATGAAGCTTCCACAATCTATACTAGCCTTCCATAACTTGCAAACACTACGTAGCTGGAGTATAGACTTTGGAGGTAGCCTACGGATGATATCTAGTTGAACATCCAGTGGGATATTGTCAGACATATTTTTTAAACAAAAGCAGAAAGATTGGGATAAAGATATGAAATCAATAGACCAAAAGAAGAAAGAAAGATTTTGTTAAACAAAATAAGAAATATTTGTATTAAAGAAAGTGATTGGGAACATAAGACATTAAAGGACATGTACCATGATGTACTTTTGGGCAACCAAATATTATATTATGCTATTGTTAGAATCACTCCTAAACTATATTTCAAGTGTTTGTAATCAATATGTAATAGGTTACTTAATTAGGCTTTTATGTTAGTATTAATGGCAAGGCTTATGTAGAAAGCCCAAAATCCTTGGCCCAAGCCCATAAGGAAGGAAGGGAACTTGTAGTGTTGCCCTAGTCCCTTGCCCTATAAATAATGTTGTAAACCTTCATTTGAAGGTTGGTTGTTCACTTTACATTAATTCCTACGCATAAACCTTTCCATATCATTCGTGTGTATTGTGTTTAGTGTTCATCCGATCACTTCTTATCTCATTTCTTATACATTGATGCTTGTGTTACAATATGGTGACCTAACAGTGGTATCATTCGCCATCTAGTTGGGTGAAACATATTTGTTTTTGAAGTTTGTTTTCATACGCGTGGGTTTCTCGGTTATAAACTTTCATACTCTAAAAGCTTTCATTTTTCACTTAAAAACTCAAGATTTTTGTGGTTTAAGGTTCATTTAGTGTTAAAGTTTAAGTTTTTAACATCAAGTTTGAAACTTTACGTGTGTAGAATCGTTTTTGAGCTTGATTTCATTCGTGTATTTTTTTCTACGCGTAAGGTGAAAAAGTGTTTTGGATCATCAAGTTTCATACTTTTGTGTTATTTTGGTGATATTGAAGCTATTTTATCATAAAAATCAGGTTTATAAACACTTTTGGGTAGAAAAATCAGTTTTGGTAAAGTTTGGTACTTTCTACGCGTAGTAAAACCCTAGTTTTACTCGTAAGCTTCAAAGTCTACGCCTAAGCATCTGTTACGCGTAAGCTTTTCGTCCAGTGATCTTCAGTGCTGTTGGTTTACTCAGTGTTTTCTTGCTTGGATAAGCCTGAAAATACTTTGACTTTGGATATCTTTTACACTGGTATAAGTGTAAAGGATTTTTGGGCAAAACCCTAGTTTTACGCATAAGCTAATTCTTACGCGTAGATTCTCTTTGCCTAAGCATTTTCTTACGCCTAAGCCTAGTCTTACGCATAAGCTAATATTACGCATAAGAATTCTACTACTAAGCCTTTGGTTTATGCCTAAGCTAAGTTTTCCTCAAGTCTACGCGTAAGCTATTCCTACACGTAAGTTCTCTTCTACGCGTAAGTTGGTTTTTACGCATAAGGTGCTTTCTACGCTTAAGCTGATTTCTACGCATAATGTTACTTCATCAACAAAGTTTCATTCGACTACAAAGATCCATCATCAACACAAGTTTCAAGATGTCTCAACCACCATACTCTAGCTACTTTCCTCATATGTATCATCAACAACAACAACAACAACAATTCTATCAACAATATCCTCCATCATCTTCACAACAAATGCAACAATTTCAACAACAAGGAGCAATTCCTCTTCCACCACAAATGGTTCTGCCTAATCCTAGTCAAAAAGTACAACACTACATATACTTCCAAAATCAGTATCCAGCCAAGTAGCTATGAATGGTACTACACCAAAGGAACCGTCTTGGTTTGCAAAGATGTGTGAAGCTTTAAGTAGCCAACAATCCATTCATGAAGCTGGATCCCTTGATAGACCTCCAATGCTCACTCCCGGTAATTACGATCAATGGGTGATAAGGTTCTTTAGGTTTTGTGATCTAAAGAAGCCACATGGAAAGTTTTTGAAGAAGGTCATCCTTGAAGGTCCATTTCAGATGCCTACTCTCACTGTACCCGGAGATCCGAATGCTAATCCACCAAGAGATGATATCACCAACGTTGTCGGTCTTGATCAACTTACTACTAACCAACTTCTACACTTAGAAGCAGATGAACTTGCAATGCAATATATCCTTTTGGGATTACCCAATCTGATACTTCGTAGTGTTGATGCTCAGAAGATTGCTAAAGCAATGTGGAAGCACATTCATCTTCTAATGGAAGGCACATAACTCAATCAAGAAGACATGGAATCCAAAATCTATGTAGCATATGAACACTTCATGATTGAACCAGGGGAAACATTAGAGTCATATCATCATCGGTTCTCAGACATCATCAATGACTTGGATAAACATAATATCATTATGCCAAGAATTTCAGTCAACACAAAGTTCCTAAGCAGTCTTGGTCCTGATTGGGAAAAGTATGTTATATTCATCCGTCAAGCGAAGAATCTTCATCAAGCTATATACGGATTGTTGTATGACTATTTGAAGCCCAACCAAAAGGAAGTTGACAGAGAAAGGATCATCCGTGGAGTCCCTGCTTTGCCTTCACTTCCGGATAATCAAACTCATGCTTTGTGGGCACAAGCATGCTATCCTCAATTCCCGACCTTACAAACTGTCTTCACAAATCCTCCACCACCAACTGCTCAGATCACACCATATGATCCCTCACAAGAAAATCAATTGGTTCTATACAACAGCAACAATGATCAAGCACTTTACAGTGAATCTAATGAGGATGCAGAAGCTTTCGATGCGTTACAACAAGGATTTGTCATGATTGCTAGAGCCTTCGGTCGATACTCTAACAAATCCAACAATCGCATTTGTACCTCATCAAACACAAGGAATCAAGCTGTTGTTAACAATGGACGTGTTGAAGTTTATAATCGTGGTAATGTTCGTCATATGGGTAGTGGTCAAGGGTTTAATGCTAATGGAAGGAATAACATGGGTGCTCCATAACAACGGGCTCAAGTGGTTGATCAGGGAAATGCTCAGACTGGGATTAATGGTCTTCATTGTTATAACTGTAATGAGAAGGGTCATCTGGCTAATGCATGCCCAAAGCCGAGGACAAGAGGCAGCACTTATCACAAAGAGGCTTTACTCTTGGCTCTCAAGGATGAAGCTGGTGGAACTCTTACCAACAAGGAACAAAGCTTCATGGAAAATGCAGATTCTGATGATGACATGGAGGACTTGCAGGCTAATGCAGCTGTTATGTTAATGGCAAACATGCAAGAACTCCACATGAGTGACACAGGCCCAGTGTATGACACTGACGGCTTGTCTCAGGTACCGAATCAAACTATATTCATTACTGATCTGATATCTCCGCCAACATCTGCATCCGACGAGGATCAGAGTGTTCAACATGATCCATCTACATCTCATTCCAATGATAATCAAATAGATCACGTAGTTATATTTGACGATCAAGATGACCTTATGGTTAATATTGATAATCAAATTGACTCAGTGGTTATATTTGAGGATCTAAATAATGATCATATTGAGACTCACATTGAACAAGCTGAACCTATGTCTAATCCAGATCTTGAGCTCATGACCAACTTAATTACGAACCAAAAATCTTAAATGGAAAAGTGCCAAGACATCAATAAGAAATTACACGAGAAAATTGCACTGTTGACTAAGGATAATGAATGCTTAAAGTTCTAACTCAACATTTTTCAAACAAAAGAGACACGTGAAAAAGGTTTTGAAGTCGCATTTGCTAAATCATACCAAAATGAAAAATCGTTGGAAAAACAGATATGTGATCTAGTTGCATCCAAGAATGCTTTGTTGTCTCAGATAGAACAACTGAAATATGATCTTAAACAACAACTTAACGCTCTCACTTTGAAAACTCAAAAAGCCAAGTCTGAGTTGTTAACTTGTCAAAAACAGTTTTGCGAATACAAAAAGCATTCAAGGAAACAAATAGATGACTATCTTAAGAAATTGTTGACTTACAAAACAAAATCAAAGAGTTTTGAAATGTTGTTTACAAACATGGTCAGTCAATCACAACTATTCAAAAGTTTACTTTTAAACCAAATCCAAATGGATATGGACCGAATCTTGCTGATTACAAACCAAAGTTTTCACATAGAGCATTCAAACCAAATCATCAAGTTTACAGTGCAGAACATAGAATTGATGATTCCATTATGAGTGTTGTTGAATATAATCGTATGGAGGAATTAGATGCAGAAGACGAGAGTCGGTCAAAAATTGAAAATATTGTTTATTGCATACCATTTAACTATTCAAAAGCCATAACTTTTGTTGCACAACAGGATAATTCTAACACACCTTGGGTAATCACGCCAACTCCTGAGTCCTCTTCTAATGATGGTCCCCAACCCAATACTGCACAAATTAATGGTCCTTTACCTTCACTCAGTGAAGTAAAAGCATTACCCGAACGATGTCAAATTCTTAAATATTTTGATACATTCATATCGGACATCAAACTTTTGGAACGTGAAATTGAAATCAATTCTGAAATAAAAGTTGAACATTTTCAATCGCCTCATGCACGAAATCAAAGAGATATTTTTTAGAAAAGAATTTTACCTCATGTCCAAAATTTGAAAATGTGTGCAATATATTGGGAAAGGGATTTTCACAAGGAGCTTGGACTTACGAAAACAGTTTTCAAGAAAACAGAAACATCGATTTCAAATACTAAACGTAAAAAGAAAATGTTAAGAAAAGATGTTGATCGACTCTTGGAAGATGTTATCTGTGCTGATACCATGAATGTTGTGTTATTACATTCTGTTGCATATGCATTTGATTATATTACTGCTGATTCTGTTGAAAATCTTGAGAATACCGATAATGTGTCACAAATCCAGTCTTTAAAAATTGAAAATGAGAGATTGTTAAATGAGCTTTCCAATGCAAAACGTCGTCTTCAATGGTGTCAAAAAGATTGTCAAAATCGTGAACTTGCTTTACAAAACGAGATCAACCAGTTGCATTCAAAATCTCTTGATCCAAAAATAGAACAACTGGATGATGCGAACGTGTCTTTAAAGTGTCAAATTTCAAAATATGAACAAGAAATTGCCAAAGTCAAAACTGAATATGGCGTCATATTTGATTTACTTAAAAAGACTCGTGCTCAAGCATCAAAAGATGCTGATGATCATCTTGCATATACCAAAGAAGTTTTACGAAAAAATGGAAACATTCGCTCTGAAAATCAAGATTTGTTACACACTATCCATGACTTAAAAGCGGAGTTGATGAAACTTACGCAAGATAGAAAAAGTAACACAAACGTAGTTGCACCAGGAATTCTTAGACTGCCTAATGACACATCACAAGAAACTAATGTGCTTCCCTCTATTGAAACATAAATAGTTGCCTTTTTTCCCAACACTAACACTTCACAGCTTAAGAGCAAATCAAGGAAGAATAGGAAGTTGCGACATAAGAAAAGAACAATAAAGACCTATGAAGTAGAAGAACACCTTAGGACTTTGAATAAGACTCAAGTTGCACCCACTTTAGACATTGCGTTAGACAAATGTAATAGAAAAAGTGATGTAACGTGTAACACCCCAAATTCTGATATGCAGCGGAATTCAAACTGGGTATTACTTGATGGCACAACAGTCATAACAATAGAAAACGATCTCTAAAGGAGTCGTTTTAAAAAGGCTTTATCATTCAAATATATCAGAGTTTACAAAATAGGTCCCAGTTGGTTCCATTGATTACAAAACA
This sequence comes from Chrysanthemum seticuspe, assembly GCA_019973895.1. Lineage (NCBI taxonomy): Eukaryota > Viridiplantae > Streptophyta > Magnoliopsida > Asterales > Asteraceae > Chrysanthemum > Chrysanthemum seticuspe. The sequence goes on along the minus strand of BPTQ01000005.1, from coordinate 247,031,895 downwards.
CATCAATATAAAGTTTTTGATGTTTTGTGAATGATAAATTATTTATTTATATAGCCTTCTTGATCTTCCCCTTCCGTGCCAGCTTCCGACATTAACCTGAAATACATGCTTAAAACTGTCAACACAAAGGTTGAGTGAAATTCATAGAGTTTGTTTGATGGTTGAACACATTATGTTGGTAGTGTGAGTTAATTAGACTCACACCAATGGTTTGAAAACAAAACAGTTATTATTAGACTAAGCATCATGCAATCAAGGCGTTAACGTGTTCCAAATTATATTGGAGAAATTGTTGGTACGTGCCCTAGTAGGTAAAATTGCCATTTTTACCTAATGTTACTCAAATATAGTGCGTTTGTTTGCCTCTAACGGGCCAACACAAACGGGATTCGTCAATCCCAATAGATCTATTCACAATATTCGTGCCCACTCTCACATAGTGATTAATGATTCATGATTTAGGGACTTATGTTTGGCAAATGCGGTAACTTAGTACTAATAAAACAATCAGATAAGCATACAATTTGAAAGCAATGTGTTCGGTTTAAAATAAAGCATGTATCTCCCCCAAGGGTTTGTAAAATAATTAAGTAATAGAAAGTGGGGCTATGAACTCACCAATAGTTGATGATATTAAGTACTTTAACGGATGATGGATAAGTCGGAAGACTTCTACGTGCAACCTAAAAATGAAATGTTGCGACTTAAGTTTGGAATAATGTTTTAGGAAAACATAAACCATCCTATATATATCCCTATGTTGATCATGATGTAGTCAATTTTCATTTGATGTTTATAGAAAGATCTTTAATATGTGAAAACGTATTTAGTTTATAGATATCGTACTACCGTTCGGGCCATCATAATTCAGAGGTCATGCAGTAAACGTTCGAGGAGCTAGGACACTTTAATTCGTAAATCCAGCAACTCGTCGATACGTTTTACTCAAATGAAACCCCTCACATGAAGCTCCCTACTATTGTAGCACTTAGTAAATACAACATATGTTTTGAGTGAAGATTGTTATAACATAAAGTTTATCTTGTTTTAATAACTATCTAGTTTTTACAAGTTCTCGTCGTTTCAAACAAGCCTCGAGGCTTTAGCCATGGCCTTGCCGTGACTTTGGTCTTGACTTCCATGGTCTTGAGACTTAGCTTTGGCCTTAGCCGTAGCCGTGGTCTTGGCTAATGGCCATTAGGCCTCTTGGTTTGCTTTTAGTTGTGACAAAAGTATAGTTATGAGACTATATTTACGGCAGTTTCTGTTTTTGAAAGATTTTGGCCTATTTATGCGTTTTCAAGGTCCGACCTTCTCTGTTATTGAAGGAAAAAGTCGTTCCGGACAACTTTCGTGTTTTAACTTTTTGATGATTCGGACCAGAAGTACCATTTTAAAAAGGGCAGAACTCAAAACAGAAAGTTATGGGCAGTTTCGGCGTTTAGGTTTCGCTAACTTCTTTTGCTTATAACTTTTGACTCGTTTGTCCGTTTTGGGTGATTCAAATTGCTATGTTTACCTTTTAATCTTTTCTACCATATTATGTAAGTTATATATTCCTTATGTTACTGTTTTTAATGGTCTCTCATGTGTAGAATATGACTAGTTTACTAGTTTGTTACTTTTATGACAATATGTGAATTAAAACAAGTGATTGAGTATATGTACATCATGAATCAACATAGTAACTATATATATAGCATGAAATATTTAATATTATGAATAATAAAGATGAGATGATGGTGGTGATAAGTTGCTTACAACTTTTGGCTTTCAAAATAGAAAGGAGTAACTTAGTAAGGATAGGACTTTGATTGATCGGGTAAGACTTTGTATTGAGCTAGCTTTGCACACCTTGGCACCCTTGCAAACTTGAAGAGTTGGTGATGAAGTACTAAGTGACTTGAGTGGATTTAAACTCAAGAGGATCACTTAAACTTGCTAGAGATTTGATGAAGTAGCTTGATCTTTGGAACTTCCTTGCATAAACTTGGAGTTTATAGATCAAATGATGGAAGATGTGAGTGGTTGAGGGTATGAACGACCAAAATCAGTTTGTGAGGGAGTTTATGATGTATTTCACTTCCTATTTATAGGAGGGTAAGTTTGGTTAACCATATATTGGGTTAATTATTAACCATGGTTAAGTTAGGACACTTGTAATGATCAAAATGATGCAAGCTTAGGATCAAGCCACATAAATGGTGACTCCCCACCCTTAGGTCGGTTTCAATGCATGACAAGGCTTAGATGATAAGCCTTGGTCTTATCTTGAGGTTAGAGTAAGTTTTGGTTCCGTTAAATGCCAACCGTAAGTCGTTAAGCCATAAAACGTACAACCGGGTATCGTAAAAATACGAAACTTACAGGAATGATGAGACTCATCATTATACTTCATCTAAAAATATAAAATGAGTGATAAGTCTCATTGGGTGCAAAAACGCTGCTTAAAGCTGGAAATACGGGTCAAAAACGAGTAATTCGCGTAAAACGCAGAACTGAAAAACGTAAAATTCCAAAACTTGTGGAATTGTCATAAAATGGTAGAAATACATATTTCTAATGTTTTATGGTTTACTGGACATATCGGGATGTCCGAATGACGTTTTAACCCTAAAGTAGTTCTCGGACACGGTTTCGTGAAAACGGTTCTGAATGGATTCAACGTGCGCCGTCAGGACGACTTGTCGAGTTTATTTATCTTGTCATGATAGTAAAATAAAAAAAAAATATTTACGATATGAATAGTGAAAATGAATAGTAAATGTGAATAGTAAATTCTCGAAAATGAAAAATAACCTGAAAATGCGGGTGGTTACAGTCTCCCCCCGTTGGAGAAATCACGTCCTCGTGATTTAATTGTTTCTTGATGTTGATGCTCCTTCAAAAAGGTGAGGGTACTTTCGACGCATTTGGTCTTCTCGTTCCCATGTAAATTCTGGGCCACGTTGGGAGTTCCAGCGAACTTTGACAATTGGTATTCAACTCTGTTTTAGTTGTTTGACCTCTCGGTCCATGATCTCCACAGGTTGTTCAATGAAGTGTAGATCGTTGCTTAGTTTGAGTTCATCGAGTGGAATAACTAACGATTCATCGGATAAACACTTCTTTAGGTTGGATACATGAAAAGTGGGATGTACATTACTGAGTTCCGATGGGAGCTCAAGTTTGTATGCCACTGGACCAACCCTAGCGAGGATTTTGAATGGACCTATGTATCATGGGTTTAGTTTTCCAGGTTTACCGAATCGTATGACACCTTTCCAAGGTGAGACCTTTAGCATAACCTTGTCTCCAACTTGGAATTCCAAAGGTTTGCGTCGTACATCGGCATAACTCTTTTGTCTATCTCTTGCTTTTTGTAACTGATTTTTGACTTGTATGATTTTCTCTGTTGTTTCACGAATGAGTTCTGGACCCGTGAGTTGAACATCTCCCACTTCGGCCCAGCAGACAGGCGATCGGCACTTTCGACCGTAAAGTGCTTCAAAGGGTGCTGCCTTGATACTCGCGTGATAACTGTTATTGTAGGAGAATTCGACCAATGGTAAATGGTTATCCCATCCTTTTCCAAAGTCGATTATACAAGCTTGAAGCATGTCTTCCAGCGTTTGAATGGTTCGCTCACTCTGACCATCAGTTTGAGGGTGATATGCTGTACTCATGTCTAGGTTTGTTCCGAAGGCGTCTTGGAGTGACTGCCAGAAGTTTGAGGTAAATCTACCATCTCGGTCAGATATAATAGAGATCGGTGCACCGTGTTTTGAGACTATCTCCTTGACGTAAAGTCGAGTCAACTGATCCATCTTGTAAGTCTCTTTGATTGGTATAAAGTGTGCGGACTTGGTGAGACGATCCACTATGACCCAGATGGAGTCATAACCGTTGGATGTCTTTGGGAGTTTAGTGATAAAATCCATTGTGATTCGTTCCCATTTCCATATCGGAATCTCGGGTTGTTGTAAGAGACCGGAGGGTTTTTGGTGTTCAGCCTTCACTTTGGAACAAGTAAGGCATTTACTGACGTAGGTGGCAATGTCAGCTTTCATGTTTGGCCACCAATAGAGTAGTTTTAGATCATGATACATCTTATCAGATCCTGGATGTACGGAATATTTGGATTTGTGGGACTCAAGCATGATTAAATCTCGTAGACCACCATAAAGTGGTAACCAACTTCGTCCTTGGAAGCATAAAGTTTCGTCAGAACGGGTTTCAAATTTCTTCTGTATCATGCCATCTAATTTCTCCTTCTCAATGTCTTGTTGTTTCACCGCTTCGGCTTGAGCATTGAGTATTTGAGCAGGGAAATTTGAATTGATGGTTAGGACTAAAGCTCGAACTCGTAGAGGTTTAACCCTTTCCTTCCGGCTCAGGGCATCTGCTACTACGTTGGCTTTTCCCGGATGATAGCGAATGTCGCAATCATAGTCACTCAGTAATTCTAGCCATCGTCGTTGCCTCATGTTTAATTCCTTTTGATCGAGAATGTGTTGGAGACTTTTGTGGTCGGTAAACACAATACATCTAGTACCGTATAGATAGTGTCTCCAGATCTTAAGTGCAAAGACTACTGCTCCTAACTCCAAGTCATGAGTATTGTAGTTTTCTTCATGTTTCTTGAGTTGTCGTGAAGCATAAGCCATGACTTTTTCTCGTTGCATGAGTACGGCTCCTAATCCTTGGTGTGAAGCATCACAATAGACTACAAAATCTTCGATCCCATCTGGCAAAGCTAGAATAGGGGCACTAAAAAGTTTTTGTTTTAGGATTTGGAAAGCTTCTTCTTCATCTTCGTTCCAGATGTACTTCTTGCTTTTCTGAGTTAGCGTAGTCAAAGGTTTAGCTATTAAGGAAAACCCCTCAATAAACCTTCGATAATAACCGGCCAAACCTAGAAATTGACGAATTTCTGTAGGTGTCGTAGGTGTTGGCCAATCCTTGATAGCCTCAATTTTAGCGGGATCAACATGTAGACCCGTGTTATCGATAACATGCCCAAGGAACTGTACTGACTGAATCCAGAATTCACATTTAGAGAATTTTGCGTACAACTTCTCTTTCTTGAGCAAATCTAAAATCGTTCTCAGATGATCTTTATGTTCTTCTTCGCTTTTGGAGTATATGAGAATGTCATCGATGAATACTATCACAAACTTGTCCAAGTATGGCTTACACACCCGATTCATGAGATCCATGAATACGGCTGGTGCATTCGTCAAGCCAAACGGCATTACTTGGAACTCGTGATGACCATAGCGAGTTCTAAAGGCTGTTTTTGGAATGTCTTCTTCTCGAACCTTAACTTGATGGTAACCCGATCGAAGGTCTATTTTTGAATAATAGGTCGAACCTTGTAGTTGATCGAATAGATCATCGATTCTCGGCAAAGGGTATCGGTTCTATATGGTTAATTTGTTTAGCTCACGATAGTCGATACACATTCGTAACGATCCATCTTTCTTTTTCACGAACAAGACGGGAGCTCCCCAAGGTGAGGAACTAGGTAGGATAAACCCCTTGTCCGAATGTTCTTGTAGTTGATTTGCCAGTTCTTGCATCTCGGATGGTGCTAGTCTGTAGGGAGCACGGGCCACTGGCGCCGCTCCTGGCACTAAATCAATGTGAAACTCTACTTGGCGTGATGGTGGAAGTCCGGGTAAGTCTTCAGGGAAAACTTCAGGAAATTCACGAGCGATAGGAACGTCTTCAAGTCGTTTTTCTTTGGATTCCTTCTCGGTAACATGAGCTAGAAATGCGTAACATCCTTTTTCAATGTACTTCATGGTTTTCATACATGAGATGATGTTTAAGCGAGTTCCACTTTGATCACCACGGATGACCAAAGTTTCATTGTTACAAGGAATGTGAACAACTTTTTCACCACATATGATGTTGGCTCAATGTTTTGACAACCAATCCATGCCAATAACTACATCGAAACTTCCAAGTTCGATTGGCATGAGATTGATGCTGAATGGATGATCTAAAAGGTTGAGGGTACAGTTTTGGAGCACAGTATTGGTGTTTACTAAGTTTCCATTGGCTAATTCAATACTATAATGAGTATCCATAGTGATTGGTGCAATATTAAGTAAAGGTGCAATTTTGGAAGATATAAAGCTCATATCAGCACCGGAATCGAATAAGACCTTAACAAGATGATTGTTGAGTGAAAACGTACCAGTGACGACGTTCGGGTCTTGTTGAGGTTCACCGTTGCCCATAACATAAGCTCTACCACGAGCATCTCCGCCTTGTTGGCCACGGTTTTGAGGACAATTGGGTTTGACATGTCCTTTCTCCCCACACCCGAAACATGTAACTATCGGTTGAAGGTTAGCTCCAGTAGCCACAACTTTGCTTCTACAGTCTTTAGCAAGGTGTCCTGGTTTTTGACACTTGTGACACTTGGCTGGGCAAGGACCCATATGGTGATAGTTGCATTTATTGCACTTTGGGTAGGTTCCACCATAATTTCCTCCAGCTGGTGCTGCAACATAAGCCGTTGAGGCTTCTTGTCTTTTGTTTTGTTGCTGATGGTGTTGGGTGTTACGATTTTGATTGTTGAAAGTGTTTCTTTGGTTGTTATCCCATTGTCGTTTGTTGTTGTTGTTTAGGTTGTTGTTGTTGTTGGTATGGTTGTTGTTATTACGGTAGTTGATGTTGTTGGTGGTAGTGTTGAGATTCTGTCTTTGGGTAGCTCCTGTTCGAACCACTTGATCCATGAGACTTCGAGACATTCGCATAGCATCATCAAGTGACTTTGGATCAAACGATGTCACGTTTCCCTGGATGATAGGCGTAAGTCCCCAGATATATCTCTCTAACAGCTTTTCAGTTGTTGGAACCATTGATGGACATAGTATTGCCAATTCTTGAAATCGACGGTTGTAAGTAGCAATGTCAACACCTTTAAGAACATGGTTCCAGAATTCCACTTCCAATTTCTGTATCTCACTACGAGGGCAATACTCCTTGATCATTAAACCCTTTAGAGCAACCCAAGAGATTTGATAAGCACTCATGATGCCTATTGGTTGAGCAACTGAATTCCACCATGATAATGCCTGATCCAGTAGTGTACAAGTGGCATATTGAACCTTGTCACTTTCAGCGCATTTGCTGATTGAGAACACAGATTCCATTCTTTCAAACCAGCGAGTTAAACCCACGGCTCCTTCTGAACCCTTGAAATTTGTGGGTTTGCAACTCATAAATTCTTTGTATGAGCAACCTCTAGTTGCACTAGCTGCGGCTAGCCTAGCAGCTTCAGCGGCTGCGGCAGTTTCAGCGGCAGCGGCGGCTTCAGCGGCTGCGGCGGCTTCAGCGGCCTCAGCGGCTGCGGCGGCCTCAGCAGCAGCGGCGGCCTCAGCAGCTGCGGCGGCTTCAGCGGCTGCGGCGGCTTCAGCGGCTGCGGTTGTTGCAGCAGCGGTAGCGGCGGCTACAGCAGCGGCTTTCAGCGGCAGCGGCAGCTTCAGCGGCTATGGCTGCTCGTTCCGCGTTAATTGCTGCATTCACTCGAATAGTAATCATTCGCTCAATGGCAGCTGGAGTCATTGGTTGAGGTGCTTTAGCTTTCTTTGGCGGCATGATTCTATTAAAAAGAGATATCAAGAGTTATAAAAAGATCATGATTTTTGATGGAAGGTTAGAAATAATAAAGTTTGGAGTTTTAAACCATAACACATGATAGCATAAAACCAGAGTTTTTATTCACATAACGTTGATTGATTTACAAAATCGAAACCTATTACAAGCTTCTTCAAAATGTACTAACTGAAACTTTCAGTTTAGTAATTACAACGCTTTACTACTGTTAGATATTACATGAGTTACACAGAGTTTTCTAACTGAGTCTAATCAGTTTAGAAGTACAAAAGATAACTAGTATATCACATAGTCTAAGATTGGTTGAACGAATCGATGTTTCCATATACGGCTAGAACATCAATGCTATCACTTATACAGTTTTCTTCGACCTCTTTTTGATGTATTTTCTGTTGCATAGCATTCATAGAAGATTGCATATCATACAAATCCTTTCGAAGACAATATCGGTCGAAGTTAGCAACGTCTAGTCGGATCTCTGTCGAGCTTAAGTGATTTCGTAGTTCTTGAATCTGTGCCGCGTCTTGGCACTGGATTCTTTCCACTCTTGATAACCTATCTTAGATGTCTTCCCATCCAGTTAGTGGATGGAAGATGGTATCTGCAACATAATCCAAGTCCCTCTTCACATAACTCATATCTAGTATGAATAAGTACAAGCGTTGACGAGCATGGATGGCCTCATTTTTGGCCGCAACGACAAATGATTCTTGTTGATTCATCTGCCATGCCATACTTTGGACTTTATGTTGAGTTAGGTCCATGTGTTGTTTTAAACGGTAAAGTTCGTATTGGGCAGAGTTTATGAAAGCAGGTATCATTGTGGATGACCCGCCGACTTCATGAGTGGATGTTGGTCCTTGAGTAGGGTTAGTAGGATTAGGTTCGGAAGATGTTTCTGAGGCAGGATGTGGTGATAATGGTGCTACACCATATACATAGTTTTCCTCTTGATCATCCTCGGATTCAACCCAATCCTGAACATTATATTCGGGAGAATCTGGTATAATCAGATCCTCTTCTTCTTCGTCGTCCATATCTTCATATGGTTCATCTTCGTAATCAACGGCATCAAGGCAGTCGTCATTAATATCAGGAAAATCTAGTTCCGGAATGATTCGAATGTTTGGAATTTGTTCGGGTGATTGATCTGCGCAAAACCGTCAAGTCTAACAGACTTGAAACAGCTTAAACACAAATGCAATGAAGATCAGAGAATACAGGGGATTCCCGGGTCGTTATGTCCCAAGGAGACTCAATGGTGTGCGAACGCTTGATCAGACGATAGAATGATCACTAATGATAGTGATCAGAAAAGATAAGGATAGAATATTACACTACAGAAAAAGATTATAAAATAAAGCGACTTAAATGCAAATTAAGAAGATTAAAAAGATAAAATATATTAAATAAACGCTATCACTATATTTAAAGTGATGAACGTTTAAAACTTAAAACTAAAAACTTACGTTTAAATAAAAATAACGTAAACGTACAAAATAAAAAGTGAAACTTATACAATATAGATCCTAAAAATATGAAAAATACATTTTTACAAACCTAATGATAAAAGAAAATTATTAGAAAAATAAAATTATTTTTACAACTAATTATCTAATTATTATTAATTAAAAACTATTTATTAAGTATTTAAAATGCACTAAAATAGAAGAAAATACAAAATTAACCTAGAAAAATGAAATTATAACTTAGAAAAATCTAAAATATGATAAAACTAATTTTAAAACAGAAAATATATTTTTTAGACTTTTTATATATTTATTACTAATTTAAAACTATTTAAAACTAATTAAATTATTTAAAAATACAAATTTAACTAAGAAAAATATGGAAAAATACTTTTTAGGCTATTTATATTTATCTAAACTTAAGAAAAATGAAAAAAAATTTTTTTGAAGCTTTTCTTAATTATTTGTATTAAAAGCTATTTAAAAATGCTTAAAAACTAATTTAAATTAAGAAAAATAGCAAAACAACTTGGAAAAATCTGAAAATTTCAGGAAAATTCTAAAATTATATTTAGAAGCTAGGAAAAATAGAAAAACAAGGGCTTATATGGAAGATATAGAAACTGATATGAAAGTGCTTATTGAAATAAGCACTAAATTAAGCAAATGGAGTCCAAAGGCTACCAAACTAATAGGGAAGCTACAATAAGCTAAAATAACTAAAATGGAACAAGAATCAACAAGCTACAGCTACTGAATACAAGCTATTACAGATTTGATGTTAATGAGCTTATGGCCAAAAACAGTGAAAGGGGTGCCCTCTAGCAGCCACCAAATAAGCAACCAAATAAGCTAGAAACCTAAAACTAAAACTTGCAACTTATACTAGACCTGGTTGAGAGTTTGTAAACCAAAGAAGAGACCACAGTGAGCTTTATTGAGCTAGATACAAGCTCTGCACAAACTGTGCAGAGCCAGTGTCAACTGTCTCAGTTGCACAGGGCAACTAAGACCCTAAAGCCAAGCTCATTAGGAGCTTCTAAAAATTTGATAAAATTCTGGAAAAATACTAATAAGAAACAAGACCAGCTGAGCTTTCTAAACCTACAATTTTCATTAAAATTGGCTCAGAAATGAGTGAATGAAAAATCTTCCTTTTTGGCCCAAAACTGAGTTTTCAAAGTTTTTGACTTTTTATCAAAACTTAAAAGTTGACTTTGTTGAGCTTTAATCTTGATTTATGAACTGAGAATGATATAATAAAGTGAAATAAGACTACTGCAAGATGTGTTTATGAAATTAGAACACAAAATAAGCTTTTGATATTCAACATTTCCAACAGTTAACTGCTAAGACCTATTTGAGTGAGATTTTGACTTTAGAGCTTAAAAGGCACAAGGAAGTGACAAAAATGAGTTTATATGGATCTAATAAGCATTAACCAACAACCAATTTCCAAGGCATAAACTTGTAGGGCAGATTAAGACCTAAAACCAAACACCACTTTAAAAACTGATTTGCAAACAAAAATTAATCCAAAGATTGAACAGGCATAAAGCATGATCAAACTAACTTAAACTATTCTAAATTCTACTATTAAGACAGATTTTAATAGATTATGAGTACAAATACATAGATACGCAAGAAATGCAAAAATGGCTTAAAAATGAAAAGTTGAAAATCTTACTCACATGAGTCCACTGCTATTGCAGGCCAAAAACAAACCAAATTCTAATCTAACCTAACTGATTCAACCCATGATCACCTCTGCATCACCCAGTATCCATTTCCACAACCAAATGCAACAAGTTTGACTTTCATTGACCGTGGAGCAATATTGCTTAAAACTGATTCCAAAGCTCATCAAAAGTGATAATAAGCTTAAGTTAACTAGAATGAACTTTAAATAAGCTATTTGAAGCTTAACTGTGAGAATTTGAAATGAAGCTTTTCAACAGTAAATGGAAACTTGAAATTTATAAGGAAACTTGAATTTATGCTCAAAGGTACAATACAAAGTTGTTTTTAACTTAAAGGAAATACAGATACACAGAAATTACAACAATTTAATTAAACTACAACATTAATTTTAAAAATGACATTTAAAGGAAAAACTTAAAAACTAGCTACTGCCTCCTCACTTCTCCTCTTTCTTCCTTTTTATATCCAAACTGCTTTTCCACTTGCTCTTAGCTATTCCCACCTTTGTTTTAGACTTTTGGATCAACAAAAGAGATCTTGGCCCTTGAATCCATTTTTGGCGGGAAATGGGTTAGCCAGGTGTAGGGGTTGAGTGAGATGGGGAATGGAAGAATTAATGCATTTTGTAGTTGTGTGGAGGTGGGGGAACAAGGAGAGGACAAGGGTGAGCTGGGGGGATGGTTGTGATTGAGTGAGCAGGGGAAGCAGTTGGAGAGGGATGACTTTAGGCGCCAACAGGTGTATGTTTGACTTGGGTGGTTGACCAGGGCAGTGTTAATAATAGGGGGGTTCACAATGGCTTAATGACAGGGGGGGTCATAATAGGCTTAAGGGTCCAAAATTGGTTTAAAGAGTTTTAAATATAAGGACCTAAAATGTAACTTCTGAAAACTGAGGGGCCTAATCTGCCAATCTTGCAAAGTTGTTCCAAGGACCATTAATGACAAGTTTCAAAAGTACAGGGACCAAATCTGTCATTTTCCAATTTTCCGGGGGCCATTTCTGCCAAATTTCAAACTTAAAGGACCATTTTGTAATTTTCTCAAAACTTTTTATATTTTTCACCAAAGGACTAAATTTGACAACTTATGATTTTAAAAGGACCTTTGGTGATTTACCTTTTGAAATTTTGGCTCAGGGACTATTTTTGACAATTTTTGAAACTTGGGGGACTAAAACTGCAATTTTTGCAAATTTGATATGTTTTTCATCTGATTTTGATATTTTTGTATTTAAAACACATAAAACACTGATTTGTGATATTTTGATCATTTTGATGTGTTTCTGAGTGTTTTCAGATGATTTTGCAGTTTATATTGTACAAAAATGATGAGTATTTAGAGACTCATCAGTGATGCCGGAACATAATCGGGAGATGCAGGCACAGACATAGTGACTACAAAAGGATATGATGTTAAAATAGTTATAATATTTAGGAGGAAGCTTTAAATATTTCAAGTGTATATATCAATATACTAATATGTTCATGTTATTATAACATGTCTTGAAAGCCAATAATCGTCTGGAGGATGGAAGGCACGGAGAACGGAAGGCTATAAAATATTTTTGTTTGCAAAAACAGTTATAGTTTAAGTCATAATTTAGACTCGTTTCTCTATAACTATGGCTCTGGTACCAATCTGTAACACCCCCAATTCTGATATGCAGCGGAATTCAAACTGGGTATTACTTGATGGCACAACAGTCATAATAATAGAAAACGATCTCTAAAGGAGTCGTTTTAAAAAGGCTTTATCATTCAAATATATCAGAGTTTACAAAATAGGTCCCAGTTGGTTCCATTGATTACAAAACACATCAATATAAAGTTTTTGATGTTTTGTGAATGATAAATTATTTATTTATATAGCCTTCTTGATCTTGCCCTTCCGTGCCAGCTTCCGACATTATGGACCTGAAATACATGCTTAAAACTGTCAACACAAAGGTGAGTGAAATTCATAGAGTTTGTTTGATGGTTGAACACATTATGTTGGTAGTGTGAGTTAATTAGACTCACACAATGGTTTGAAAACAAAACAGTTATTATTAGACTAAGCATCATGCAATCAAGGCGTTAACGTGTTCCAAATTTTATTGGAGAAATTGTTGGTACGTGCCCTAGTAGGTAAAATTGCCATTTTTACCTAATGTTACTCAAATATAGTGCGTTTGTTTGCCTCTAACGGGCCAACACAAACGGGATTCGTCAATCCCAATAGATCTATTCACAATATTCGCGCCCACTCTCACATAGTGATTAATGATTCATGATTTAGGGACTTATGTTTGGCAAATGCGGTAACTTAGTACTAATAAAACAATCAGATAAGCATACAATTTGAAAGCAATGTGTTCGGTTTAAAATAAAGCATGTATCTCCCCCAAGGGTTTGTAAAATAATTAAGTAATAGAAAGTGGGGCTATGAACTCACCAATAGTTGATGATATTAAGTACTTTAACGGATGATGGATAAGTCGGAAGACTTCTACGTGCAACCTAAAAATGAAATGTTGCGACTTAAGTTTGGAATAATGTTTTAGGAAAACATAAACCATCCTATATATATCCCTATGTTGATCATGATGTAGTCAATTTTCATTTGATGTTTATAGAAAGATCTTTAATATGTGAAAACGTATTTAGTTTATAGATATCGTACTACCGTTCGGGCCATCATAATTCAGAGGTCATGCAGTAAACGTTCGAGGAGCTAGGACACTTTAATTCGTAAATCCAGCAACTCGTCGATACGTTTTACTCAAATGAAACCCCTCACATGAAGCTCCCTACGATTGTAGCACTTAGTAAATACAACATATGTTTTGAGTGAAGATTGTTATAACATAAAGTTTATCATGTTTTAATAACTATCTAGTTTTTACAAGTTCTCGTCGTTTCAAACAAGCCTCGAGGCTTTAGCCATGGCCTTGCCGTGACTTGGGTCTTGACTTCCATGGTCTTGAGACTTAGCTTTGGCCTTAGCCGTAGCCGTGGTCTTGGCTAATGGCCATTAGGCCTCTTGGTTTGCTTTTAGTTGTGACAAAAGTATAGTTATGAGACTATATTTACGGCAGTTTCTGTTTTTGAAAGATTTTGGCCTATTTATGCGTTTTCAAGGTCCGACCTTCTCTGTTATTGAAGGAAAAAGTCGTTCCGGACAACTTTCGTGTTTTAACTTTTTGATGATTCGGACCAGAAGTACCATTTTAAAAAGGGCAGAACTCAAAACAGAAAGTTATGGGCAGTTTCGGCGTTTAGGTTTCGCTAACTTCTTTTGCTTATAACTTTTGACTCGTTTGTCCGTTTTGGGTGATTCAAATTGCTATGTTTACCTTTTAATCTTTTCTACCATATTATGTAAGTTATAAATTCCTTATGTTACTGTTTTTAATGGTCTCTCATGTGTAGAATATGACTAGTTTACTAGTTTGTTACTTTTATGACAATATGTGAATTAAAACAAGTGATTGAGTATATGTACATCATGAATCAACATAGTAACTATATATATAGCATGAAATAGTTAAGATTATGAATAATAAAGATTTGATGATGGTGGTGATAAGTTGCTTACAACTTTTGGCTTTCAAAATAGAAAGGAGTAACTTAGTAAGGATAGGACTTTGATTGATCGGGTAAGACTTTGTATTGAGCTAGCTTTGCACACCTTGGCACCCTTGCAAACTTGAAGAGTTGGTGATGAAGTACTAAGTGACTTGAGTGGATTTAAACTCAAGAGGATCACTTAAACTTGCTAGAGATTTGATGAAGTAGCTTGATCTTTGGAACTTCCTTGCATAAACTTGGAGTTTATAGATCAAATGATGGAAGATGTGAGTGGTTGAGGGTATGAACGACCAAAATCAGTTTGTGAGGGAGTTTATGATGTATTTCACTTCCTATTTATAGGAGGGTAAGTTTGGTTAACCATATATTGGGTTAATTATTAACCATGGTTAAGTTAGGACACTTGTAATGATCAAAATGATGCAAGCTTAGGATCAAGCCACATAAATGGTGACTCCCCACCCTTAGGTCGGTTTCAATGCATGACAAGGCTTAGATGATAAGCCTTGGTCTTATCTTGAGGTTAGAGTAAGTTTTGGTTCCGTTAAATGCCAACCGTAAGTCGTTAAGCCATAAAACGTACAACCGGGTATCGTAAAAATACGAAACTTACAGGAATGATGAGACTCATCATTATACTTCATCTAAAAATATAAAATGAGTGATAAGTCTCATTGGGTGCAAAAACGCTGCTTAAAGCTGGAAATACGGGTCAAAAACGAGTAATTCGCGTAAAACGCAGAACTGAAAAACGTAAAATTCCAAAACTTGTGGAATTGTCATAAAATGGTAGAAATACATATTTCTAATGTTTATAAGGTTTACTGGACATATCGGGATGTCCGAATGACGTTTTAACCCTAAAGTAGTTCTCGGACACGGTTTCGTGAAAACGGTTCTGAATGGATTCAACGTGCGCCGTCAGGACGACTTGTCGAGTTTATTTATCTTGTCATGATAGTAAAATAAAAAAAAAATATTTACGATATGAATAGTGAAAATGAATAGTAAATGTGAATAGTAAATTCTCGAAAATGAAAAATAACCTGAAAATGCGGGTGGTTACATAACGAATGCTGAACCTTTAAGTACTTTGAATGTTTTGTTTGAAACATCTTGTGTTGGTTGTTATAAAAGCATGTTTTCTGGTTGTCATGATAAATTTGTTGCTAATGCTATCTTATCTCGTAAGCGAAACAATAGAAAACGGAATACCTCTAGGCACACTAATACTTCTAAGTCTGTGCTAGGTAAACCGCCTACTAGTGTTCATGCTTCTATCATTAATGTACCCATAGAACCCCCTGAACCTCCTAGGAAGAGCTTATCAACTAGTGCATTCACTAAGACTAAAGCTAAGACTAGTTGGAGATGGCAGAAATGGTTACATAATACACTTGGCTTTAAATGGATACCTAAAATCATAAACATGTGTGTTTCAACTATAACTGCATCAGAACCCTTTAACTCTTCGGGTTCCACATCTACTTCTACTCCATCTGTGTCGTCTGTGTGTAATGCAGGTGATACAGATCATCCTCTGGATTGTTGATAGCGGATGTTCCCGGCACATGACAGGCAATCTCAAACTATTATCAAACTTTTTTTCAAAGTTCAGTGGCACTGTCAGGTTCGGGAATGATCACTTCGCAGCTATCATGGGCTACGGAGATTACATCAATGGTAACATCGAAATTAGCAGGGTTTATTATGTGGAAGGTCTCGGTCACAATCTCTTCTCAGTTGGTCAATTTTGTGATGGAGATTTGGAAGTTGCTTTTCGGGAGAAAACTTGTTTCATTCGTGATCTACAAGGAAACGATCTTATGTCTGGAACCCGCACATCAAGTCTTTACAAAATTTCAATGCAAGACATGATTGCTTCATCTCCCATATGTCTACTTTCAAAGGAACATCTACAAAAGCTTGGCTATGGCACCATCGACTTTCACACTAAAACTTTCAAACCATAACCAATCTTGCACGTTACAAACTTGTTGAAGGTCTCCCAAGATTTCGGTATTCTAAAGATCATCTATGCTCAGCTTGTGAACAAGGGAAAAGCACTCGTGCTCACTTTCCTTCAAAGGTGGAACACAACTCTCAGCATGTGCTTCATCTTCTTCACATGGATTTGTGTGGCCCGATGCGTGTGCAGACGACTAATGGCAAATGCTACATTTTGGTAATTTTCGATGACTACTCAAGATGGTCTTGGGTTTATTTTCTTCGAAGTAAAGATCAAGCTCCACAGATGATCATCACCTTTCTCACGAAAATTCAAGTTCAGCTCCGGAACACAGTCAGACAAATCAGAACAGACAAAGGAACTGAATTTGTGAATCAAACTCTTTGTGCATATTTTGAGAAAGTGGGAATTGAACATCAAACATCAATTGCACGAACACCAGAACAAAACGGAATTGTTGAAAGACGAAACCGTACGTTAGTGGAAGCTGCAAGAACGATGTTGATAAATGCAAAACTTCCAGATTACTTGTGGGCTGAAGCCGTGTCAACTGCATGCTACACTCAGAACCGTTCAATGATTACTAAACACCACAACAAAACACCTTATGAGCTTATCCACAACCGCAAACCGAACTTAAAACACTTTCATGTATTTGGATCCCTTTGTTACCCAAATAATGATCATGATGACTTTGGTAAGCTCAAGGGTAAAGCTGACATTGGAGTCTTTGTTGGATACTGTGAAAACTCTAAGGGTTATCGGATCTGGAATCGTCGTACAAGGGAGATTATGGAAACGATTCATGCACATTTCGATGAGCTTACAGAAATGGCTTTTGAGCAAAACAGCTTGGAACCTGAACATAACCGTCTAAACTTCCCTCAAACCCCATCATCAGCTGAACCAAGCTTACAGCTTACTCGTCAACAAATGGAACAACTGTTTGCTCCTCTGTTTAGTGATGATATTGATCAACGTGCTCCAGATGTATCAAATGTTTCCGCTGCTCAACCTGATAATAATCCAATACTTGATACACCTGAAACAACAAAAACTGTTGAAGAAGCACCTCCAATTGATTCTACAATAACAGCTGAACAAACCGCATCCAATGACGCTGAACCAGCTGATGATCTTCTGAACCAAGAAGTACCCCAACCTGCAGATTATGATCCAAATGCGTTCTTCAATCCTTTTGCTAATGAATCTGCCACCTCTGACGTTGCGGAATCATCTACAAGCCATTTGAATCCTCCTAATCTGCACAATGTATTTCAACATTAACCCTCCACACATCGTTGGACTAAAGACCATCCTCTTGTGAACATCATTGGTAACCCGAATCAACCAGTCGTAACTAGACAACGCCTTCAGACTGACGGTGAACATTGCATTTATGCACTTACCGTCTGCCAAGCTGAACCCAAAAATATTAAAGAATAAATGACATATGACAACTGGATCGAATCCATGCAAGAAGAACTTAATCAGTTTAAACGTCTTGAAGTATGGGAATTGGTTGAAAAACCAACAGGGGTCTATGTTTTTGGTCTGAAATGGATTTGGAAAAACAAGTTGGATGCTGAAGGTACGGTTATCAGAAATAAGTCACGTCTGGTGGCTAAGGGTTATAGACAAGAATAAGGAATTGACTACGAGGAATCCTTCGCACCGGTTGCTAGACTTGAGGCTGTACGGATTTTTCTGGCATTCGCGACTCACATGAACATCACGGTCTTTCAAATGGATGTCAAAATTGCCTTTCTGAATGGTAAACTGAAAGAAACGGTCTATGTCAGTCAGCCAGAAGGATTTGTTGATCCAGAGTTCCCTAATCACGTCTACAAACTGAACAAGGCTCTCTACGGTCTCAAACAAGCCCCTCGGGCGTGGTATGATAAGTTGTCATCCTTCCTCATATCTCATAATTTTGTCAAAGGATCGGTCGACCCAACAATTTTCATACAATATCACAGGGAACACATTTTAATCATTCAAATTTATGTGGATGACATCATTTTTGGGTCAACACATCTAAAGTACTCAAACGCTTTTTCAAAACTTATGAAAAAACATTTTGAAATGTCCATGATGGGTGAACTTACATTCTTTCTAGGACTGCAAGTTCATCAATCACCCCGTGGTATTTTCCTGAGTCAGTACCAATATGCTCTTGAAATTTTAAACAAACATGGAATGCAAAACTGTGATACCTATGCCACACCTATGGCACATACCAAGAAACTGGATGCTGATTTGCATGGAAAATTGGTTGACCCTACCAAATACTGCACTAATATTGTGTCTCTCATGTATCTAACAGCCAGTAGGCCTGGCATTGTATTTGCTGTCTATCTTTGCTCCCGTTATCAGTTGCGACCAACTGAAACTCACCTCTCTGAGGCTAAAAGAATCCTCCGATACATCAAGGGAACCATTAATTTGGGGATCTGGTATCCGAAGGATTCTGGTTTTGAACTAATAGCTTTTTCAAACGCTGATCACGCAAGTTGCTTAGATTCTCGGAAAAGTACTTCAGGTGCTCTACAATTTCTTGGTGATAAACTGGTGTCATGGCAATCGAAGAAGCAGGATTGTACATCGCTGTCCTCAACCGAAGCAGAATATGTATCCATGTCGGCGTGTTGTGCTCAAGTCATTTGGATGAGAACACAACTCAAAGACTATGGTTACGTATTTGACAGAATCCCGATGTACTGCGACAATCGAAGTGCTATTGCGATCTCGTGCAACTCCGTCCAACATTCGAAGTCTAAGCACATCGATCTTCGATATCATTTCATCAAGGAGCATGTGGAAAAGGGTACCGTTGAATTATATTTTGTGGGTACTGAATATCAACTGGCAGAACTTCTCACTAAAGCCTTAGCTCCTACTAGGTTTACTAAGTTGGTCCACCGGATTGGTATGAGGTGTTTGACTCCAGAGGAACTGGACGAACTTTTGACACATTCTTAAAACCAGTCAAAAACCAAAACATCTTTTGTAAATATTTTCTCAAAAACAAAATACAAAAATATAAAATCTATAAAATACAAAAATATTCTTCTATCAAAATTTCTTCCAACACGTACAAATCTTCCGTCAACACTTTGCTCTTTCCAAAATTCAATATTTTCTCGGACAAGTGTTGAGGGGGAGAACGTAAATATTTTCTGTTTCATAAAACCTTGTACTTGCATGTTACCCAGTATTGGTTGTATCTTTGATAATGGTGGATACGTTTCTTGCTTCTTGACACTCCTCGGACTCAAATTTATAAAATTTTAATAATTTTAAAGTCAAGGGGGAGTGTCGTTAAGTTTCTTTCCAAATATCATGCTTTGCTTAATCAAAATGGAAGTTAAGGGCTGTAGATGAAAATGGTTGAGGTGGAGGGACTATTTTTGACAAAGTTTGAAACTTATTTTCAACAAAACTCTCCATCTAATACATTTAACATTTATTTCAAACATTAAATTCTCCAACCACCTTCATCCTACGCCTAAGATTCAACTTCAAATCCGTGTTTTAAACCTCAAATTTGTAAGTGGTTTAAGCTTTCTTGAGTAATTCCAAACATAGGTTTTTAATGGTATACAAATCCAACTGTTTGATCTTGCTCTACGCATGATTCAAGTTTTTACACTTACGCGTATAACCTTGATATCATATTGGGTTGTGTTTTTGTGAAATGGGCATGTTAAAATGTTTCAAATATCACTCCTAAACCTGTTTCTAACATCTAATTCAATCCAGAAATCGCTTTAATCATTTTTCAAATTTTAGGGTTTATGCGTGAAATTGGGTATTTTCTGTTGTGAGTGTTTAAGGACAATTAGATGCTTGTAAGATGTTTGTTACATGATGAATTAACCAGTGAAACCTTTGAATCTTACCCAAAAACATCATAATTGTGAAAATTGAATTTTAGGGTTTAAGTACTCGTATAAATGGGTACTTTTGATTCAGGAGGTTTTAGATGTTAAAACTTGTTTCAGTCATCTCATATGGCCTCTAAGACTTACCAGAAATTATTTGGACCATTTCCTATGGCTAGATTGTTTACTCGTAGGATTTGACTTTAGGGTTTAAACCTTACGCTTAAGCTTAATCTACGTGTAACCTTATTCAATGTGTGATGCCATGTGTTCTTCGAAAGATGATTGAATGATATGTTAATTTGAATGTTATGAATGATTTATTTCAGGTTCTACGCGTTCAAATTCAGATTCAAGGGTAAAATTGGATTCTACGCCTAAGGATTACCTTACGCGTAGATGGTTAGACGTAAGAGAAATCTTACGCGTAACTCTTACGCGTAAGGGTCTACAAAGGGACTACGCGTATCCTGTGAAGGATATGCGTAAACTTGGAGTCTTACGCATAAGGTTCACTCTTACGAGTAAACCTTACACATAAGCTCCCAACATACGCTTACGCGTAAGCTTTATGCCAAGAGCCTTTTCCTAAGCGTAAGATTTCTTACGCGTAAAAGGGACTCCTACGCATAAGCTTAGGTCTACGCGTATGGTTACACTTTGTTTACGCATAAGCTTGCATTCTTACGCTTAAGCCTACACTTTAACTTTACCAATGAATTGTTACGTGTACTAACTTGTAAATAAGTTACTCAAAACGTTACAAGACCAAAATGTCACTAATAAGATAGAATGGTTAAAATGTTGTGTGAATGAGTGAAAATTTTGGACTTTAAAATTCAAAATTAATATACTCACGAAACTTATCATGACTACTTTGGACTGTTGGACAACAAGTGACATTGGACTCGTAACATTCATTAACACAACATATTCAATAATTGGACAATAAAATCAACTTTTGACTAACGTAATGTCTTTCGATATGTTGGTTCTTTTGGATCAATATCTTTCAGATCACGATATGGACATCATAATGGAAAACATTAACGCACCAAATGAGCTCACATTAGAAGACATTTTCCCTACTGGTTATAGAATGAAGATTGGCAACAAAAACCTTAAGGTTGACTTTGAGAACTTCACATGCTCTGATTCTTCATGCCGAATAGCTGTGGATATTCACGGTAAACATACAACGTGTATAACCCTATGATGAAAGCTTAGTGAATGAAAATAATAACGGTAAGGAAGTCACATAGAGCACGACTTCGAATCTAGCTGCAAGACTCATAAATAAAGAAAAGCGCTTCGTGAGAGGCAACACATGCTTAATTGTTTGCTTGTTTTGTTTTTCAATTTTTTGTGTCTTAAATCTCTTTCATTGTTGTTTATTCTCATGTTAGACTTTGGGAAAATGCTTTATTTTGTTTTTAACCTCGTCTTAATTACATATAAAGGTATTTTACAAAAAAGATAAGTGTAGGGAAGATCACATAAGTTTTTAAGAACATGAACATGAGAATTACAATTATTGAAATTGATATATATGTGTGTTTGTTAGAGTCAAATGCTTGTATCGAGTCACAATGGATGTTTTGCAGGAATTTTTAAAGGTTTTAATGATGTAATTTTTCTAGAATTTTTCCACAAAAACGCAGCAGACCACTTTTTGTCAAGACAACCTGACGGCGTCAGGATTAAAGCCTGACGACGTCAGGCTATGTAGAAACAGGATGATCAGTTTTCTGCGCAGTTTATAAACTTTTGGAAATTCCCAGGTCTTAATTTTCTAGAAAAACTGCAAACAACCATTCCACAAGCATTATATCTTACTTGCTTTTTAGTGTAGTTGTGTGTCATATATAGTTTACCACCGATTTTATGCGAATATTTCTTTTGTTTTCTTATAAGTGTGCAGGTTACATTAGACAAGAAGAAGAAACAAACATTGGATTAAGCTTATTACTTATGCATTCTTCTTGGAAGAGAATTTAACCGCAACTTCACACATATCCTACCGAGCTAATCAGGGGAGTACTAGTTTCTTTTCCTTACTTACCTTCCTTTATCATAACTTTGATGCTTGCGGGGAACATTGAGGACAATGTTTAGTTTAAGTGTAGGGAGGGAGAATAAAACGGGAACTTAGAAACTATTCACCTACTTGATCATTTGTCTTGTCCTTGGTAATTTGTGTAATAAACTATGAGAAATATTTGTTAGGGCAATTTTAGCACCAAATTGAAATTGTTTTATGACATTTACGAGCTAAAATTTAGTCTTAATAAAGCGTCTCATGGATAGGAATTATATGACTATCACAAATAACCGTTTACCACTCAAATTCCACCCCAAAAATGTGAGGTTTGAATCTTTAGGAATAAAAGCATTCATCTTTAATGCTTAGTGAGTGTACCAGTAGTATAATAGATTCTAGAACTTGTTTTGTGATGCATTCCGAGATCGCTAGTGATACTACCCTTGTGTAGTTATGAGTAACTAAATGATAAGAGGCATTAGGATAACCCTTGTTTGAAACCTGTATTATAATTACATCTTCTACATCGGTTAAGTAATTACCCCACACCCTTGCATTGTACTCATCTTTAGTACATGATACCCCTAGTTAACCCCTCAGAGCCTATCCTTTTTGCGGTTCTCGTGATCTTTCAGTTTTCCGGAATATCAATGAAGAGCGTTGTTTACAATCCACCCCCAAATGTACACCCAAATCGCCTTAGTCTACCTTGTATACACTCATCTTTAGTGCATTATTTTTATCATTGTTAAACCCTTAGTTCAGTTATCTAGTTACTTGCATGGTTGCTAAGTTGAGTCATATTTTTGTACACAGTTTTGGGATGATTGGGACTCATGGGTAAAAGTAATACTTTATGGAGTAACGGGAAGGAACGATAAATTCAAATTCCCTTTGTCTATGTTATTAAATACTCCAAGTGTTTTGTTCTTTTCAAATCGGGTCAATTAGTGTTAGAGAAATAAAAACTCAAGTGTAGGGATGCTCCTATAAATCTCTGATATTTTGATGTTATCATAGAGGATGGTAGAGTAAAAAGGTATGAAAAAAATGAAAAAATGAGAAAAACGTACGGGCTACCATCCTACATCTATCTTTATGTTTATGTTTTTTTAGTTTATGTTTGTTATATTTCAAGTTATCTAGTGTTAGTGAGTCGAGTCTTGGCTTAGCAACGCCACGCTTTACATGCTTGTAACATAAGATTTTTGACTTGCCACCACTAAATATCCCCTACCCTAAGCCTAGTGTTACAACCCTTGTAAATACCTCTTAAATAGTTCTTCCTAGGTGCTTACGCCAAAGAGATGGAGGTTTGATATATTCTCAAGCTTATGGTAATCTATGTACTATGCCAGGTAATGAGTGTTTATCTTCCATTTCCATTCATATTATATTTCATATAAACCCGAGAGATGAGAGAATCCAAACACCACTTGTGAGGTGCTAGTGTATAATTTTCGTGCTTGTTATGACTATTGTGGCGCTTTTACTTGTTATGAACTATTTTAAACCAATACTTCATGCCCTCTAACTTATAAATTGATTGGTCAAAAGCACATTTGCTTGAGGACAAGCAAATACCAAGTGTAGGGATATTTGATAAGGATTTAAAATGTTCGCTTTTAGGGGGTCATTTATTTCGATACATTTTATATCCTTTACTGCTTAAAATCGTTCCTTTTCACTTTTTAGGTCTTTTGGAAGCAAAATGATGGAATGAAGCATATTTGGACGAAAAGGAGCACAAACATGAAGAAAATGGCAAAGTCAAGATCTAAGACACTCAAGGCTGCTCAGCAGAACCTGACGACGTCCCATCCAAAGGGCGACGTCGCCCCTCTATGAAGACTTGATTAAAAAGTGCACGCGACGGCTCAGTGGAATTTCTGGTCCTAAAGCCTAACGGCGTCACGCCTAATATATGGAGGGCGTCACTCACACCCTATGACTATAAGAGAGATAACCTCATAGAACTAGGGAATATGCAAACCCTACGACTAATAGGAATACAACGCGTTAAGATAAAGGACGTGACAATTCAACCGACCAATAAAAGATAACTAGGGACTAATAGTATCTAAGTGAACACATCTTTAATCATCATACGAGCACACCTCAATTAAACATAGCTATCCATAGTAATTAGTTAAGTTAGATAATTAGTAGAAGTATAGAAATCGGTAGAAGTACCACCCCCCCAATCAATTTCCCCGAGATTTTACCCTTGCTTTCTAAAAAAACGTAAAAATGATAAAAAAGAATCATCCACAACCCCACCTTCTCGTCATAAATTTCTTTCTAGCATTCCTATTTCCCTAGAGAACGATATCAATCCCCGAGGCTTACCCCGTACTACACTACAACGATTAGGTTAACTGCCTAGAGGGTTGAAAAGTTTGCTTGTAGAAAAGGAGGTTTTCTCGACCCCGAACCCACGCATCACAAATACATTGCAAAAACTAAAACACAAACCTTATCCAAACAAGGATCTGCACAAAAACTATCCCACTAGGCCTGAACAAATATAAAACCTATGAAGTCCAAAACACAATTGAAATTTAAACTGGGCCACATAACATTGACCACAAGCGAATGACAATAAGTAGCAAAAAGATACACATAAGTTGGTGGACACGCCAACTAACAACCACTATGCACTAATCATTCCTTACAGCATTCCACATAGACTGCCCACTGCCAAACGTACAGACAAGAAGCTGATGTTGCAGCAAACTCATAAACCTTGTATATAAGATGCAGAACTCACTGTAACTTTAACTGAAGCAGACCTGTACCGCATTCCTGATCAACCAGTACACACTCGACTAAATCATGTTGTACCACACTGTATCGCACTGTAGCATTCAAAAATTACATATTAGAAGTCCTTACTGTAACCGAATATTTTATGGATCCCTTAACCAAAGTTTCCAATCTATCACGTTTGTTTACCCATATTTGGTTCTTTCTAACTTAGTAACTTCATAATTTCACTACTTTTTTTTGACAATTCTTAATAACCCGTAAATTTCACGGGTCTTTTAGCTAGTTAGATATATGTCTTTATCTAGCGAGCATTAATACTTATTTCATTTATTTATTAAGATTCTCCTTATATATTTCAGGTTTTACTATTTTTTTAAAGGCATTTTTATAAAAGACTTAACCAAACACCCTCAAGAGACATGCCTCACGAGGAACACATTAGAATCAACAGAACTAGCCTCACAATATGGACCTCTAACTAGCGCTACCCAAATACACAAATTTACAAACTAGATACACGAGCTATGTGAATTGGAAGGGCCCAACAAACGAAGAAGAGCACTACAGAAAAAAGACCAAACACTCCTATATATTTTCCAAAAACCCACATAACACTAGTAGGGACTGCAGTGCAATATTGTGGTCTGGTAGTCCACTGATCCTACTCAATCTTCCACTTTTTTGATCTTCTACTCACCCACTCGAAGGTCTTTAACTGGATATCTTTAAAAATCCTAGAGTTGCTCTCCAACTTTCCTCTTAACACTTTCAAATTCTGGTTTTTCCACAGATAATATCATGTCACGAACACAGTGGCCTGTCACATATCTTTAGCCTCCATTCCCGTCAACGAACCACCGTTATGACATGCCATTTCATTGAAATTAAAACCATTCATTGGACCGACACCCCAACACTTAAATATCTTATCCCAAACGGTCACATATTTTTCGCACAACACCAAGCAATGATCAACTAATTCCACCACATTGTCACATAGCGGACAAAGAAGTGAATCAAGATCTATGCCTTTTCTATCAACCTCCACTTGCACTAGAATTCTTCTATTTGATACCCGCCAAACGAATACATTAACTTTCCTAGGCACGAGTTTATTCCACATGGTTCTATCTGGACTTGACACCATCATAACACGACGCTCCTCAATCCACTTAGACATGCCTTTCACCGAGAACACCCCTTTTGCATCTAGCCGCCATTTCCACACGTCTTTCATGTCTTGATTAATGCTAACACGTGTTACCAACTCTTCTAACTCCTTAAATTCCCCTTCTGATCTACCCCGCAAAGGTCTAATCCACTCCCAATGCCATACCCATACACCATTGATCCAACTACCTTTGTTGCCCACTAACAACCTCTTGTTACTTTTAATTGAAATAATCTAGGGAATTGATCTCGTAGGCATATATCTACAGCCCATTTATCCATCCAAAAAGATGTACATAGACCATCGCCCACCTCTTTAATAAATTGATTTATAAAAGCTCCCTACAAGCCATCTAACACCTTTCCAACACAAATAATATCGGCCCAAATACCATTACCACTAATCTGAGACCCCACATCCCCTGCTCCCCACCGTCCATGAAGACAATAAATACTTTTAATCACATTACACCATAGAGCATCACCTTCAATCCTAAACCTCCACCACCAATTTCCAAGCAAAGCCCATTTTTTTACTTTTAAAGAACCAATATTAAGCCCCCCGTCTCCAAAAGAGGAGATAACCCTATCCCACTTAACCCAATCCATTTTTTCCCTTCCCCCAACCCATTCCAAAAGATTTTTTTCTCACACTCTCAAGGGCATTAACACGCTCAACAGAACACGAAACATCGACAAGTAATATAACGAAAAACTACCAAGGACCGATTTCACCAAAGTTAGTCTTTCCCCAAAAGACATCGTCTTTGCCTTCTAATATAAAAGCCTCGATTTAAATCTGTCAATAATACTGTTCCATGCCGATACTCTCCTCATACTCACCCCGATAGGAAGGCCCAAGTACATAAACGGGAATTCCCCCACACCACATGTCATGAACCACGCCATTCTATCTAACTCCACACCCTCGACTCCAACACCATACACCTTACTCTTTCTAAAACTAATCTTTAACCCCGCTACCTGTTCAAAGCATTTAGAACATTCATTAGATTATATGCATTTTATCTACTTCATTCCCAAAAAATAAATATTATCATCTGCATATTGTAGATGAGACACCACAACCTCGTGTACACCCACCTTGATTCCCTTAAAAGTATTTGAGTCAACCGCTTCCTTTAATAAAGCGTTAAGGTTTTTCGCCGCTAAGATGAACAAAAATGGAGACAATGGATCACCTTGTCTCACCTCCCCTCCCCCCGCTGCATAACAAACTCATCAGTAGGTGACCCATTTATAAGAGCGGAAATGAAGGAAGAACTAAGACAAGAAGCAATCCACTTACGCCATTTACGGCCAAGTCTCATCCTCTCCATAATCTCAAGAAGGTAAGTCCACTCAATGCTATCATAAACCTTCTTGAAATCGACTTTGAAGATCAGATCTTTCATTTCTTTACTTTTCTATAAAATCCAAAGTTTTGTTAGCTATAAAGACCCCCATTTAAAATATACTGACCTTTAATAAACATGTTTTAAACTTCATCTATAACCTTCCCAATAACTTCCTTTACCCTTTCAGCTAGGAGTTTTGCGATGATCTTGAAAAGACTACCAATGTGGCTAATAGGTCTAAAATCCCTAAGTCCTAAAGGATCGGCGACCTTGGGAATAGGAGTCACAAAAACTTGGAAATTCACCTCTTTTCCAAAAGCACCTAACTGCCAGGACATCTGTTGGGATTACGTGTAATCAATATAAAGTGTAGGTCATTAGTTTATGTAATAGGCTGTCTTAATTAGGCTTATAAGTTAGTAATTAGTCCACTAGCCCTTTTAGTAAGCCCATGGGCTTTGGGAATTATCTAGAAAGAATGAAACCTAGGCGT
Source organism: Chrysanthemum seticuspe (assembly GCA_019973895.1). Taxonomy (NCBI): domain Eukaryota; kingdom Viridiplantae; phylum Streptophyta; class Magnoliopsida; order Asterales; family Asteraceae; genus Chrysanthemum; species Chrysanthemum seticuspe. Next base: position 247,003,859 of record BPTQ01000005.1, on the reverse strand, counting down.
TGCCCTAGTGAACTTGTATAAATACTTATGTTAAGGCTCATTTGATCCTTGGTTGATTCATTTGCAATACTACTCTTTATTATTATGTTAAAAAAATAAAAAATAAAATACTTTCAGTTCAAGGAGGGTATTACAAGAATAATAAATCAACACGTTTTTAAGTCAACAACTGTTAGCCTTAATAGTTTTATTAAAAGTGATGGTCATTCACGATTAGGAACTTTGTATCGTGTGTTAGATATCGTGTTAGAATAGTCAACGGGCTCGTGGATTGGGCTAAGCTAAATGGCTAATAGTTAAGATAAGCTAGCCTTCTATTATGTGTAATCCAATCCAAGTCCACGAAGCCCAAACCAAGTCCAACGAAAAGCCCAAGAAAAGCCTTTAGGGTTTTAAGTTGCTTGTACTTTAAATACCCCTCAAATGGTCATTTGAGGGGTGTGCTTGAAAGTGTGTGTGTGTGTGCTTTTCTTTATTGAATATACAACATCTTGTGTTTATCTTTTCTCACATCATACACGGATTCTATATCATCAAGTCACCAAACATCTCATCTTTTCTTTCTTTGTTATAAGCTTTACGTTTGTGTTGTTTGTGTTAACGTGGTATTTGTGTTGGGTTTGTGATAAGGTTGATAAAAGTAAGGTCCTACAACATTTAATTTTAAGAAATTTTTCGACTTTTCCCCTTCAACACATGAGATGATAACGTTTGTATTAAAATATTTTTAAATCATGTGTTGATGTGAATAGAGAAAAATGTACTTGCACATGAATAAATAAAAAATGTTTTTTTTAAACATAATAAAGGGATATTTGGATTTTCAAAATTTTATATTTTTGTATTTTGTCTTTGAATAAATATTTACAAAAGTGGTTTTGGTGTTTGACATTTTTAAGGTTTAAGTTATAAAATTTTGCAGCTCTTCTGGAGTCAAACACCTCATACCAATTCAATGAACTAAGTCAGCAAATCTTGCGGGAGGCAAGGCTTTGGTGAATAAGTCCGCCAATTGGTGTTCTGTACCTACAAAGTATAATTCAACCGTTCCTTTTTCGACATGCTCCTTTTTGAAATGGTAATGAAGAGCAATGTGCTTTGACTTTGAGTGTTGAACCGTGTTGCATAAGATTGCAATTGCGCTTTTGGAGTCGCAATACACCGGAATCTTGTCAAACATGTAACCATAATCCATTAGTTGTGTTCTCATCCAGATGACTTGAGCACAACATGCAAACATGGCTACATATTCTGCTTCTGTTGATGATAGCGATGTGCAATCTTTCTTCTTTGATTGGCATGACACCAATTTGTCACCAAGAAATTGTAGACCTCCAGAAGTACTTTTGCGTGTATCTAAGCAACCTGCGTGATCGGCATCTGAAAAGACTATTAGTTGAAAACCAGAATCCTTCGGATACCAGATCCTCAAATTAATGGTTCCATTTACGTATTAGAGGATTCTTTTAGCCTTAGAGAGGTGACGTTCATTTTGTCTTGACTAATAACGAGAGCAGAGATATACAACAAATACTATGTCTGGTCTACTGGCTGTTAGATACATGAGAGACCCAATAATACTACGGTATTTTGTAGGGTCAACAAGTTTCCCATGTAAATCAGCGGCTAGCTTAGTGGCTGCTGACATTGGTGTGTTATAGGTGTCACATGTGGTCATACCATGTTTCTTGAGAATATCAAGAGCATATTTGGACAGACTTAGGAAAATACCATGGGGTGATTGATGAACTTGAAGTCCTAAAAAGAAATTTAGTTCACCCATCATGGACATTTCAAAGTTTTGTTTCATTAATCTTGAAAAAGCTTTTGAGTACTTTTTTGTGAGTTAAACCAAAAATTATGTCATAAACGTAAATTTGAACAATTAAAATATGTTTCCCGTGATATTGTATTAACAGTGTTGGATCAACGGACCCTTTGATAAATTTCTTGGCCAGCAAGAAGGTTGACAATTTATCATACCACGCCTGTGGGGCTTGCTTGAGACCATAAAGAGCTTTTTTAAGTTAGTAGACATGATTCGGATGCTCTGGATCTACGAATCCTTCAGGTTGGCTTACATACATTTCTTCCCAAATTTTTCCATTCAGAAAATGTTTTCTTCACATCCATTTGATAGACCGTGATGTTCATGTAAGCTATAAATGCCAGAAAAATTCGAACAGCCTCAAGTCTAGCCACTGCTGCGAATGATTCTTCAAAGTCAATTCCTTCTTCCTGATAATATCCTTTAGCCACCCGACGAGATTTGTTATGAATGATCGTGCCTTCAGGGTCTACCTTGTTTTTCCAAATTCATTTGAGTCCAATAATATTGACCCCAATTGGTCATTCAACTAATTCCCATACTTTAAGACGTTTAAACTGATACAATTATTCTTGCATGGATTCAATCCAGTTTTCATATGTCATTGCTTCTTTAATGTTTTTGGGTTCAGCATGACTGACAATGAGAGAATAAATGCAATTTTCACCGTCTATATGAAGGCGTTGTCTTGTGATTACTCTTTGGTTAGGATTACCAATAATGTTTACCAAATGATGATCTCTTGTCCATTTATGTGTCGAGGGTTGGTGTTGATACGTGTTCAACATATTTGGTAGATCTAGATTACGTGTCGATGATTCGGCAATATCTGGAATGGGAGATTCTGATGGAATGGGTTAAAGAATGCACTGCCATCATAAACTGCAAGTGCAAGTACATTTTGATTAAGCGGATCATCAGCTGGTTCGTTGTCATTGGCGGCAGTTTGTTCTTCTGTCGTTGGACACTCGATAGGTGGTGCATCAGCAACAACAGTTTTTGTTGTGGTGTAGGTGTATCAGGTAATGGATTTTGATCAGGTTAAGCAGAGAAAACATTTGATACAGTTGGAGCACGTTCATGGAATAGTGGAGCAAACAAAGTTTCCAATTGACGACGTGCAAGTTGAAATTTTTGAGTAGCTGATGATTCAGGAAAGTTTAGACGGTTGAATCCGGGTTCTAAGCTATTTTGCTTAGAAACCATCTCTGTAAGCTCATCAAAAAAATTTACATGAATTGTTTCCATGATTTACCTAGTTTGATGGTTCTAAATTCAAAATCCTTTTGAATTTTCACAGTATCTAATGAAGACTCCTATGTCGGCTTTAGGTTTGAGCTTTCCTTGATCGTCACGATCATTATTTGGATAGTAGAGAGCCCCGAACACATGAAGGTGGTTGATGTCAGGTTTACGTTTATGAAAAAGCTCATAAGGGGTTTTATTGTGGCGTTTATGGATTATTGAACGGTTCTGAGTATAGCATGCAGTTGAAACGGATTCAGCCCATAGGTAATCTGGTAACTTGGAGTTTATCAACATTGTTCTAGCAGCATCCACTAACGTCATGTTGCATCTTTCAACCACACCATTTTGTTATGGAGTGCGAGCTATGGATATGTGATGTATAATTCCCGGTGTCTTGAAATATCCACAAAGCTTTTAATTTTTGAACTTAGTACCATTATTTCTTCTTACTATTCTGATTGTATTCTTTAATTGAACATGAATCTTTGTAAAGAAGGTGATAATCATATATGGATCTTGATCTTTGCTTTGAAGAAAATAAACCCAAGTCTATCGGGAATAATCATCAACAATTACCAAAATGTAGCATTTTCCATTTATAGTCTGCACGCGCATCGGTCCACATAAATCCATGTGAAGAAGTTCAAGCACATGACTGGTGCATTGTTCAGGTATAGGAGGAAAGTGAGTACGTGTGATTTTTCCTTGTTCACATGCCGAACATAGGTGATCTTTTGAGTACTGGAATCTGGGAAGACCTTCGACGAGTTTGTTTCGTGCGAGTTCAGTGATGGTTTTGAAGTTTAAATGTGAAATTCGTTTGTGCCATAACCATGATTTAGTCAAAGTTGCTTTGGACAGTAAGCATATTGGTGAGGAAGCAATCATATCTATCTTGGATATAGTGTAAAGACTTGTCTCCCATTTTCCTGACATTAGATCATTTCCTTCCAAGTCACGAACAAAACATGTTTTCTTCGAAATGCTACTTCCAAATCCCCGTTACAGAATTGACCTACTGAGAAAAGATTATGACACAGTCCTTCGACATAGTAAACACGACTGATTTCGATGTTGCCATTGATGTAGTATCCATAGCCCATAATAGCAACGAAGTGATCATTCCCGAATCTGACAGTGTCGATGAACTTTGAAACAAAGTTTGCTAACAATTTGAGATTGCCTGTCATATGTCGGGTGCAGGCGCTATCAACAATTCATAGGACGATTTGGATCACTTGTAGTACATACATACAATGAAGGTGGAACCCAGAGAGTTAGTGGGTTCCGTTACAGTTATAGTACACATGTTAATAATTTTGGGTAACCACGTAAAACTTGGTGTACATTGTAACCATCTCTGCCAAGTCCAGCTATTTCGTGCTTTTGTATTAGTGAATTTGCTAGGTGAAGACATTTTCCTAGGAGTTGGTATCGCAGCTATGGGTGCATCTATGGCATTCTTAGAAACTACAGATGGCGATTTTCCTAGCACAGACTTAGAAGTTATATTGGGCCTAGAGGTGTTGCCATTTGTATGTTTCTGAGTATGAGATAAGATAGATTTTGCAACACAAATATCATTATTACCAGATAGCATACTTTTATGACAAAAAATACAAGAAGATTCAACATTTTCTTTCAAAGCATTCAAAGGTTTAACATTCATTACATTGCCTTTACTATTACATATATCTAACGCAATATCTAAAGCAGATGCAACATGATTTTTATTCAAAGTCCTAACATGATATTCTACTTTTGGGGTTTCTAGTTTTCCGCTTCTACGTTGTAAATTCCTATTCTTCGGTTGATTGCACTTATGCTGTAATTTGCTAACGCTAGGAGTGGAGGCAGCTATTCCTGTAGAAGTGGAAGGAGACATATTAGAATCTTGAGATTTTTCGATAGTGTGCTTCCTAGTATCAACTTTAAACATTCCAGGTGCTATCACATTTGTGTTGCTAAACTTTCCTTTCTCAATTTTATCAAGTTTTTCTTTTAATTCTATGATGATGTGATTTTGATCTTGAATTTTTGATTGTAGGTTTCTATTTTCATGCATCATATCACGGGTGTATGCAACATGCTCATCGAGTTGTTTTGATGCTTGATTACATGTCTTATTTAGAGAATCGAAAATGGTTTTGTATTCCTTTTTCACTTGTTCAATCTCTTATTCATATTTGAAAAGTTGACATTTTAAAGATGCGTTTTCATCATCCAGTCATTCAAGTTTTGGTTTCAATGTGTTTTCAGCCGATTATGTAAACTAACACAAATATGTAAACTAACATAAGATATCTAGTGAGAGAAAGTATAGAGAGAAAGATATGGGAGGATTAATGAGAAACATAATAATAAAGAGTAGTATTGCAAATGAATCAACCAAGGCTCAAATGACCCTTAACATAAGTTTTTATACAAGTTCACTAGGGCAACGCCTAGGTTTCATTCTTTCTAGATAATTCCCAAAGTCCATGGGCTTACTACAAGGGCTAGTGGGCTAATTACTAACTTATAAGCCTAATTAAGACAACATATTACATAAACTAATGTTCGACACTTTATATTGATTACACGTAATCCCAACAATCTCCCGCTAAGGGTTGGTCATCGTGGTCTTCCTTATGTAGGCTGTCTAACGTCTTTTGATCTTTGACATTCTTAGCTGATGACGTCTTTAGTCTTAACATTCTTTTTTCTTTGTTCTTGTTCTTGTGATCTTATGTTGGTTTTGCCTTTACTTCATCAACGTCTTTGTTTTTTATGACTTTTTTTTTTCATTTCTGACATGCTCATACATCTTGATAACTTTTAACATTGATCTTTGTCTATTAACTTTGTAGATTCTTGGACTTTGATGTAGAATCTTTCAGAACTTTGCTTTTGTATAGATCTTTGTTGGTATGAGCATGTGGAAGTAGATTTTGATGATAGTAGTGGTGATAGTGGTCTTTGTTGGAACTCCGGGCCTTCATGAATACTTGCATGAAAATAGTTAGCAATAAAGTTTTCGACGTAAGTGTTCGGATATTTCGTATAGGTACATCCCAGATCGCTGGCTCGTTATTTGACGAATCTCAGACCGGATGGTCACTGACATTTCCTCGTACTTAATATCTTTACACTGTCGTTGTGAGTTGTTGGAGTATACCAAGGTATCACTCCATGACTGTAGACCGTTTGGAACCACCGCGAACACTAAGCGTAACCCACAAGGGATTACCAAAGTGACCTGTTGTCAGGGCTGTTTGATATTGACCCTAGCATGAGCTTCCATTCAATCACTGAGGATCATATGTGTAAATCCTCTCACAAATGTTCTGGCAGATTGCTAGGATCTACGTAGGACTCTGAAATTTACATCTTGTGTTCTTAATGTTGAAAAACAAGTGTAGAAATATTAAGTGTTCCTAAGAGATATTTTGATGAATCTCGTGGCTCTAGAATTGATTTGTGCATTTTGTTTTAGTAGTCGGAGACTGGAGCACTGTCTCCTATTTCAATATCAACACATCTCGGAGTAAGAGGTCGATAGATTATGCAGGGTTCCCTGTGAGAATGAAACAAATCCTTTTGAGAGGACTTGAGTGGCTAGAAGGTTAAGTGCAGTGCGTCACTGGGTCCATGACGTCTTTGTCTTCAATACCGGTGTCATCTTAGTGACAACCAGTAGCATATGAATTGAACCCGGTTTTTGCCCTAAGTTAAATTATGGAGGGCTATTTCTTTTCACCATTGTCTCATAACTTTTCTTTTTAATTCTTCAACCCCTTCTTTCTCCTTTCTCACGTTACTCCTTTTTTTCAATCATACCTAAGGACTTTCTAATTCTTGTTATTAGTGTTTTCCTTGGGTAGATCCCTCAGGCTCTGGCGGATCATAGGACGTATTTCCTATCCTTTGTCACCTTATAACTCCATGACTATTCCTATGTTGCCATAATACCTTTTTTCTTGAAAATCTCTCAAAGTGTTTATAATTTTCAAACATATTTTGTTAACACTTTGAGAGTTTTGTATTTACAGGAAGGGGGAATTGCATATATACCCACTAAAACTTGTATATTTGCATATTTCCCCAAAATACAGGTTTTTAATACATAATGTACAATGGTATTTATGCATGTTTTGGGGAAATATGAAAATATGCAAGTTTTAGTGGGTATATATGTAATTGCCCCTTACAGAAATACCCCCCTCCACATGTGCTTATACTATTTTAACTTAAATATGCATATTGAGGGTTGAGCTTGCACTTTTTGAATTGATCGGCTCCTGATAGACAATTCACCGCGAGACACGGTTACGTTGCTTAGTTAAAGATATCCATTGTCAGTTTTTAGGTGACAAATAGCTTTAATAACTAACTTGAAGGTGTTAACAATCCTTGAAAGGAGGTTAGACCCGTCAAAGTTCATGTCTACCAAGAGTTTCTCGAATCGGTACATTCTAATCAGACAAGTCCTTTGCGAGACACGTTTATATATCACTGGCTAGGCCATCTTGAAATTATTACCCGTCCTGGACAAGTCTTTTCGATTATTGACATTAAAAGTTCGTCAATTCTTGGGTTATATCTGAGTTGAGCACTTACGAGATTCCATACAATCAACAAGATATTTTGATCACATATTTTCTCCCCCTCAAAAATAGCATATACTTGTTTTTTTGAAAAAACTTTGGTTAAAATATGTTTTTTGAGGTTGTAAAATCATTCGGGAGTCATTTCACAAAAGCATTGTAGTTTAGAACAAAGAGTTTTGAAGTACTCCCCCTCATTAGTGGAATTAATTTTAAGTTTTAAACATTTGAGGGAATCCTTTGTCTTTCAAACAAAATTATGAAAAAGTTTTGAAAAGTTGTTTGAAATTTTTTGAGTGAATTCTGCTCAAAAGTAAGAAGCTTTCGCTCCTTATATCAGGATTGAGGCACTGAAGCGTACCGCATGATCCTTTATTTTCAAAAACGGGTCATGCACTGATATGTGTTCATAAGCCATAATGTATCTACATATTACGAATATAGTTCTAGACTTGCTACTAGTTCTACTTATCTAGTTATTACATATTATCCTAGTCTACGAATAATGTTCAACATAGTCTATCTATTACAAATCAGCACTTCACAAATCATTCTGGACGTTTAAAGTTGTGCAGTGGAAACTTCGGTCGTCCTCCCACGTAACTTTCCAATCTACGCATCTGATCGCTGTGTTTGAGGGTCCGATCAATCTTGTTAATGAAGTTCCTTACATCTCGTGAATCTACAGCATTCCATTTTTTCCTCTTGTTTAGATATAATATTTGATCTTCAAGGCAGTTATCCAAACCATCTCGAACTTTCTTCAATGTAGCTCCCAAAACTTATGAATTTCTTCACTCTTGTAGATAAATCCAAAGGCCGGTAGTTTCTTCAGTATGTATTGTGATTCCTGATTGATTTTTGGGAATTAGAGTCTTGGTTTTTTCAAGTTGATTTTCTTTTGGTAGCTTTCGACTCCCAGTTGTAGATCCTCAAATCTATTTTTTTATGATGATGCGAGATTAGATGAGACGCGACGAATGCATACTGGAGATGGGTTGAGAAATGACGCATTTTTCCTTGAAATTTAATCAGGAACTTGTCTCCAATGTCGTTTAAAGTTAATTTCAGGAAATCAGCTTCTGAAAATTCGTATTCTATCTCATCTTGTCTCTTGACCACAACTTTCTCCATGATAGTATAGTCGAACTTCTCTTCTGCTTCTATCCGTGTGACGAAGACAATTATGAGGTTGGTCTTGACTACATTCTTCGATTTTCCCACTAACTTGCTTCGGTAAAAGAGTTTTTGATGTTCTGGCCAATGATGAATCCCAAGCTGGGCGTCTTTGTTGTATGACACTGCCCTTCTCACGAATAGGTGTGTTGCATATTCTTCAATGGTTGATTGTGTGTACCTAGCAGCTGGAATGAGAGTCAGAGATGTAGTGTATTTTAGTTCAGTCTTGTGTCCGTCCTGAATAAATTCCAGATCATTGTTGAAGAAGAAGCGGTATGGGATCTTGGTTTGATCAGATTTTCCAATCACGGGTAGTGGTTTTGTTAGGATTTAGTAAATCCAGTAGTTAAAGTGTCGGTCACCTCAAGTATATGTATTCGTTAGAAAGCTCGTAGTTGTAGTCATGTAGAGTTAGTAAGTAGTTTATTAAGTAACACCGTGGAGGACGGACGGGTCTTTACCCACTGTATGCCTGATCCACAGCCTGTAGGAGGCGTGTCTTGTAAGAAACTATAAATACCCTTTGCCTCCCAAGGCAAAGGGTTGGAGCTTTCAATATCATTTTTCTTTGTCTCACTAAAGTTCCCAACACTCTTCCACTTTCTCTCTCTAGAACTCATTCTATAAGCCTCATTATTGTGTTTGATTATGTGTTTATGAAAACCAATATGTTACAAATGGTATCAAGAGCCATGGTTTGATCATTCATCTTTCATGTTCTTGGATTTCTAGTGGTTTTCATAAGGTTTTTGGGTTTAAATGAGTTTAGAGTAGTTTGGATCATTTGGATCATTTCTAGTGTTAAAGTTTGGATTTTGATAGTACTTTTGTGTTTAGAATCATTATAAGTGTTTAGGTTTTGATTTGGAAGGCTTGAATCAGCGTGGTTAGGTTGTTTTTGGATTGAAAAGTGGTGTTTTTAGAAAGTTTCCCGGAAGCGATTTTTGTCTTGGACTAGTTTTCTTGTATGCGATTTGTCCCAGTGTTTAAGCGATTTGTCTCTCGAGAGATTGCTTATTGAAGCGATTTGTCTATTTTTGTGAAGCGATTTGTGCACTAAGCGACTTGTCTATTGAGACAAAACGACAAAAAGGACAAAGTAGTGGATGTACTTATGTACTAAGCGATTTGTCTGTCTAGCGATTTGTCTGACTAGCGATTTGTCTGTTTAGCAATTTGTTTGTTTAGCAATTTGTCTGTTTAAGCAATTTGTCTGTTTAGCGATTTGTCTGTTTAAGCGATTTGTCGTTTAAGCAATTTGGGAAGTAGGTTGCGATTTGTGGTATGCGTTTTGAGAACTATGCGGTTTGACTAAAGTGCGGTTTGACCATTTCATCAGTGCGTTTTGTTGACTTTTCCCGACAAAACTTCAAATGGCCATAACTTTTGAACCGTAACTCCGTTTTCAGCGTTCTACCCATCAAAACGACCATGAGAACGAGGCCTAAATCCGCTCCGAACAGAAGTTATTGAGTTTTTTTTTTAATGTTTTTAGACCTAAATTTCTCCGTAAAACCATGCAACAATGTTAGGATTTAGTAAATCCAGTTATTAAAGTGTCGGTCACCTCAAGTATATGTAATCGTTAGAAAGCTCGTAGTCATAGTTATTTAATGTTAAGTAGTATTTAGTTAAGTAATACGTGGAGGACGGACGGGTCTTTACCCACTGTATGCCTGATCCACAGCCCCGTAGGTGGCGATTTGTGTAAGACTATAAATACTCTCTACCTCCCAAGGTAGAGAGTTGGAGCTCATAATAAGATTTTCACTTTCTCTCACTAAGTTCCCAAACCTCTAACTCTTTCTCTCTCTAAAACCTAATAGTATACGCCTTGTGTGATCATGGTTTGATGTGTTTGTGAAATCCAATGTGTAACAATTGGTATCAAGAGCCATGGTTTGATCATCTCTCTTACATATCCTTGGATTTCTAGTGGTTTTATATGGTTTTTGGGATTGAAAAATTTTAGTGGTTTTTGAATCATTTGGATCATTTCTTGTGTTAAAGTTTGAATTTTGAGTGTATTTTTGTGTTTAGAATCATTGTAAGTGCTTGGGTTTTGATTTGGAAACCTTGAATCACTGTGGTTGGGTATGTTTTGGATTGAAAAGTGTGGTTTTGAAGTTTTTCAACTTAGCGACTTGTGTCTCGGAGTGTTTTTCTTCGTAGCGACTTGCTTTAGTAATTTCCAACGAGTTATAGTTTAAGTCGTAGCGACTTGATCTTAGCGACTTGTCTATTGAGACAAGCCGACAAACAGTACAAGTTAGTGGAGGTTCCACTACGGTTAGCGACTTGGTTGGGTTAGCGACGTGTTTCTATAATTTCTAGCGACTTGTCCTTATTGTTCTTAGCGAGTTGCTACTTAGCGACTTGGAAACCTAGCGAGTTGATTCTTAGCGACTTGGATACTTAGCGAGTTGTTCTTTAGCGACTTGTCTGCCTAGCGATTTGGTGCTTTAGTGACTTGTGTTTAGCGACTTAGGTCATAGCGACTTGTACTTAGCGACTTGGTGACTTAGCGACTTGTCTCAAGGGTTATAGCGACTTGGTAGATTTTTTGTTTCTAATACGGTTTTCTCTTGATTTAGTAAAATCCCGTGAAAGAATCTATTTCCCGGTTTAATCATAGAGTTATAAAATCCCGTGAAATCTGTAAACATGTCTACCAACGTGCCTACAATCATCTCTACAGTAGCTGAGGACGTTCAAGCAGCTGGTTCAGACACTCGTCCACCCATGCTTGACAAAACTGACTACGACTCATGGGCTCAAAGAATTAGACTTTACTGTCTGGGAAAGGAAAATCGAGTCAACATTCTCAAGTCAATTGATGAAGGACCGTATCAGGTTGAGACAACCAAAGACATACTTGATACTGCTGCTGATGGCTCGGTGATATTAGGATTGGATAGACCTAAAATGTATGATGAACTGACTGATAAGGAGAAGAAGAGATACAATGCTGATATCAGGGCTTCAAACATTATACTTCAGGGTCTTCCAAAAGACATTTACAAGCTGATCAATCACAACACTGAAGCTAAGGCAGTTTAGGAAAATGTCAAGATGCTTCTCTCTGGTTCAGAACTTACCAAGGAAGACAGAGAATCACAACTGTATGATGAATTTGAGCATTTTAAGATGAAACCAGAAGAAAGTGTTTATGAATATTACGTGAGATTCCACAAGCTTGTAAATGACATGAGGAACATCAAAATGACCATGCCAAATATTCAGCTGAACTCAAAGTTTGTGAACAACATGAATCCCGAATGGCACAAATTTGTCACCTCTGTGAAGCTAACCAAAGGATTGAAGAACACCAACTATGAGCAATTGTATGCCTTCCTTCTTTAGAATGAGAGACATGCTATGTTTGAGCGAAGGATTCTTGAACAGTTCAAAACTAAACAGGGAGAAACAAGTTCATCAAATGATTCAACAGCCTTTTACACAAATGTTGGAATTACCACCAAAGCTTCACAAGTCATACCCACGGGAAATGGTAATTACAAACTCATCCCTGATCCAGCATATAAACTTCCAGACTCGAACACATTCATGGAAAACTTCATCAATCAACTGTCTCTCATGGTTAGTCAAAATATGAATTCCACCCCACACACCAACAATAACCTCAGAACTGCATCCAATCCACACAATCAAGCTACTGTCAGAGATGAAAAGATTTTGGTGCAACCAATTCAAGGAAGGCAATATGAACAGGGAAGAGGTGGAGTAGGTGGAGGTTATGTGGCAAATCAATATCGGGGAAGGAATGGTAACCAAGGACAAGCAAAGCCAATTAAGTGCTACAACTGTGGTGGTGATGGACACATAGCAAGGAACTGCACTTCTCCAAAACGCCCTCAAAATTCAGAGTACTTCAAAGATAAGATGTTACTTGTGCAAGCTCAGGATAATGGAGCTGTTTCGGATGAAGAGGAATTACTGTTTCTTGCTGAGGGTAATGCCAAGACATATGATGTAGATGTTGATGAGCAGCCAATTCAGGAGATAGGTCATAATCATCAGAATGCCTTTCAAGTTGCAGACTGTGATGCATACGACTCTGACGTCGATGATGAACCTACTGCACAGAAAATTTTCATGGCTAGCATTTCTCCAATGGTCTCTCCAAATGTCTCATCATCACAGCAAGCTGGTCCATCCAAAGAATCAATCATCTCAGAGGTATTAAAACTATATGATGATGTTGATCAGCAAAAGATACATGATAAAGTGCAATCACAGGAAACTTGTGACTCAGATATTGCTAATATGGGTAATAATAATATTGTCCCATATGATCAATATGTGATCCAAAGTGAGAATGTGATTGAACCAAGTGATATATCTTCTGCAGTCAATGATGACTATGTTTTTTATGAATACACTGCAAGTGCCCTTGATGATTCTGTTACCTCTGAACTAAATGCCTATAAAGAACAAGTTGCTATTTATGAACAACGTGCTAAGTTTGAGTTAACTACCCGTGAGCAGGAAATGGATGACCAAATGCGTACAATTATTAGAAAAAGCAATTTTAGAGGAGAAGTGTTAAAACAAGAGTTAAACTCCTTACAAGAAAAGCTTTCTAAAACTGTTAAGCAAAAGCAAGAGCTTCAAGAAAATGTTAAAGTGCTTAAACAAGAATTTAACGCTAAGGAATCAAAACTTTTGAATGATTTTTCTAATCTAAAAACTTTGAAAAACAAGCTTGAAAATAAGTTGTACGTACAAGGGAACACAATTCAGACTGCTCACATGGTCACTAAGCATAGATGTTTTAAGCGATAAACATAGTATTCCCATTATTAAGGAACCCAACCCTGAGTATGGTAAGAAAGCAAGAGAAGCTCAGAAGGTAATCTATGATGGCAATGAAATCCTTAAGCCTAGGCAGAAATCTAGTTGCGTTGAGTGCACCAAGGAAGATAAGAAATTAGAAGAGGTTACTAGAAAGAAATTGGAGGATAAACTTAAGAGCCCCTCATGCATAGAAAACAACATCAGCTTTAAAACAGCTAACTATGCTAAGGAAAATTGGATTGCATTTAACAAGTTTAGACCTCAAACACAGCTGACTCCTGAACAAGTGTTCTGGAAAAAGGATATGGACATGAAAAAAGTTGATGAGTTTGTTGAACAGAATCCCCCATGTAGGAGAATGGTTCCTGCCACTGTATATCCCCCCAATACACCAATGCATTTAGTTCCTAGATCTATTCCCACTAAGAGCAAGACCTTAATCAGTCAGTATGTTATTTATCAGTTATTTGTTGATTTTGAGAAAACATGTAAGATAAGGATCACTCCCACTGGGATAACTGAAGGGGAAAGGGGTTTTGAGCAAACTAAAGAATGCTATTTAACTGAGGTCATGCCTTTCTTTAAACAATTAAAAGGTCAATTTGAGAGTCTTAAAAAGGGGATGGATTCAGATATTAAAGAAATGGAAAAGGAATTTGATGCAATGATAGTTGAGGTCAATGACTATGAGCGAGAATTAAAATATAATGAGATTGAGAGGAAGAACTTGCATACCTTAAATGAGAATCTGATTTCTGAATGTATCACTCAAGATGTATTTTACACTGCCATGAATTGTTCAATTAATGCATCTCAATTTCATGAATTATCTGTTGCTCTGAAAGTCTCCCATGATCGTGTCATTGAGCTTGAGAAAACTAACTCTAAATTGCATGATAAAGTTGAATAGGATGATCATGATAACCTGGTGAAACAGTTTTCTAAATTGGAAGTTGAGCATCTTGCTTTGCAATTGAAATATCAACATCTAAAAGAAAATGTTAAAACCTCAAATATCAAGACATCCTTGGATGCTCCTAAATTTGATGCAGTTTTTGAAATAAGCAAACGTGATGAACAGATTCGAGCTCATTGTAACACGATTAGAAAAATGAGAACCCAAATTTCACAATTGAAGGGTGAAAAAAACAATGTGACTGGCTCCCAAATGCCTCCGCCTTTAGATTCTCAGTGTTCTCAAACTTTTCATCTTCAAAACTTGGTTAATGTTTTACAAAAAGAAAATGAGAGTTTTCTAGAAGAAAATGAAAAGGTTAAACGACACTTTAAAGAGTTATATGATTCAATGAAAGTCACTCATGACAAGAATAACGAAAAAATAACTTCTTTACAAAAGGAAATTGAGAATCTGAGGAGTCAGGAAAAAGGGAAAATGCCACTTGTCTTCAATGAGAATGTTGCATCAAAGTCATCTGCAGACTCTAAATATACTGTAACTGTTAAATACATTCCTCCTCATCTTAGGAATAACGAACTTGTATTTCATAATTATCTTGCTCGCCTTAAGGATAGTCTTGAATGTCTCCCACTTGATAGTGAAATTAGGTTTGCGTGCATTCAGGCCAAACAATCTCAGGAGATGTTAGAATGTTTAATAGCAACATGTCCTAAATCCTTAGGTGCGAAAGGTAAAGCTGTGATGCCTTGCTCGATGCCTAGTGATAAGTATGCAACTCATTCTATGCCCAGTACTAAGCAAGTAAACTCTAGAGTACCTTCAAATAGTTCAGATCCCTGCACTTCTAGTTCAGGAATGCAAAAAGTAGCAAAACCAACTAATGTTCCAATTCCCTCTACAGGAGTACGAAGTGACACCAAAGCAAGCGGGTCAAAGCCTCAAGGCAACACAAAGAATGATAGGACCTTGCATGCTAGGAATGTTCAGTCGAAGAGAGTAGAAGATCACCTTAGGGAGAATTTGAATAAAACGAATCGTGTTGATTCTAGTGTTAGCTCTAAACGTACTGTAATTAATGCGAATTCTGCTACTTTTGGCAAAACATGTAATGATGATTGCGTGGTTTCTGTTACTAATCTTGAATGTGGTGTGAATGATTTGATTAATGTTGTTAAATGCCCTGTTAAGATAGTTAATGAAAAAAATCATGCTAAGAAGGCTAGAAAGCAATGGCGGAAGAAGGTTAGAAAACATTGGAAACCTCAGGAAGGAAATTTAGTAACATAGGTTATCAGTGGATACCTACTGGCCGCAAATTCAATCTTAATGAGATGTTGACTAAATTATCTAGATCAATGACCATTAGGAAATGAATGCCTACTGGTAGAACTATCCCTTAAGAAGTGAACATACTTTGAATAGGTCTAATACCGACACTAGCACTGCATCTATCCCTGATGATTCCATTGTTTCTATTTTTGATGTAGGTGTTCCAATCAATGTTACTAACCAAATGGAACCCATTCTCGCATGGGGATCCCAATTATCCAGTTATCCATTCATGTTTGTGTTCAACTGCAGATCGTTCAAATCGTTCTGTGGTACCTGGACTCAGGTTGTTCCAAGCATATGACTGGAGACCGGTCGCGGCTCATGAACTTCGTGAATAAATTCATCAGGACTGTTAGATTCGGGAACGATCATTTTGGTGCAATTATGGGTTATGGAGACTATGTTGTTGGTAAAAGTGTAATCTCCAGGGTATATTTTGTTGAAGGTCTTGGTCATAACTTGTTCTCTGTTGGTCAATTCTGTGATTCCGATCTAGAAGTGGCTTTTAGAAAACATACTTGTTTCGTTAGAGAACTTGATGGTGTGGAATTGTTAAGAGGAACTCGTGGTTCAAATCTATACACCATCTCTATCGAAGACATGATGAAGTCTTCTCCAATCTGCTTGTTGTCAAAGGCTTCGAAAACAAAGTCATGGTTATGGCATTGTCGTCTCAATCACTTGAACTTCGACACCATTAACAATCTTTCCAGAAAGGACCTTGTAAGAGGCTTACCCAGATTAAAGTATGAAAAGGATCACCTTTGTTCTGCATGTTAATTGGGAAAAAGCAAGAAATATGCCCACAAACCCAAACCCACAAATTCTGTTATGGAAGTTCTACATACCATTCACATGGATTTATGTAGACCAATGAGAGTGTAAACTATTAATGGCAAGAAATATGTGTTAGTTTTGGTTGATGACTACTCCCGATTCACGCGGGTTAAGTTCTTGAGGACAAAGGATGAAACTCCAGATGTCATCAATAAACTCATTAAACAGCTGCAGGTTCGACTTAACAAGACTGTCAGAATCGTCCAAACTGACAATGGAACTGAGTTTGTTAATAGAGAACTCAGTGAATTTTATGAAAGTGTTGGAATCAGTCCTCAAAGAAGTGTTCCACGAACTCCTCAACAGAACGGTGTAGTTGAAAGACGAAATCGAACTCTTGTGGAAGCCGCTAGAACAATGCTGATTTACTCAAAGGTTCCAACATTTCTATGGGATGAAGCCATTGCCACTGCATGCTACACTCAAAATCGGTCCCTAATTCACACAACTCATGGAAAAACTCCGTATGAACTTGTCCATAATCGAAAACCTGATCTATCATACCTTCGTGTGTTTGGTGCGTTATGTTACCCAACTAATGAGGGTCAAGATTTAGGCAAATTGAAAGCTAAAGCAGACATTGGAGTGCTTGTAGGATATGCACCAAGCAGAAAAGGATGCCGAATCTACAACAAGAGAACTTAAAATATCATGGAAATAATTCACGTTACAATTGATGAGCTGACCGGTTAAATGGCTCCTGGACAATCCAGTTCTGGACCCGCATTTCTTAATAGTCCCATTAGTTCTTCTCTTGTACCAAACTCCTCACCAGCAACTCCATATGTACCCCCTTCAGAAGATGAATTGAAGAAACTGTTTGATCCAATGTTTGATGAACACTATGAGCCAATTGCTAATGATCTGTCAAATCCATCAACAGAGGCTGCTCCTATACCTGTCAATGAAGTTAACCCTTCAGTTTCTATGTCACTAAGTCAAGAAGCGCCTTCTGCTGATCACTCGGTCTCATCATCAATGCCTCAATCATCAAGTGTACACAATGGAAATGTTGCTGCAGTTACAGATGATGAACATCCTTTTGCTCCTCCAGAAGATGAACCCTTTGAAAACATATTTGCTCCTGAATCATCATCTGAACCATCTTCATCAGGAGAAATCGACTCTGCTACTTCTGTTCCTCAACAACAACCACATGAACACCTTAGAAAATGGACACATGATCACCCATTAGACAACATCATTGGAAACCCTTCTCGTCCAGTATCCACTCGTCGACAACTTGCAACCGATGCCTGATGGTGCTTCTTCAACTCTGTACTCTCTAAAATCGAACCAAAAGACGTTAAAACTGCTATGAATGAAGACAGCTGGTTCAATGCCATACAAGAAGAAATTCATGAGTTTGATCGACTAGATGTATGGGAATTAGTACTTGCTCCTGACTGTGCTATGATCATTGGTCTAAAGTGGATCTTCAAAGTAAATCTTGATGAGCATGGTGAT
Source organism: Chrysanthemum seticuspe (assembly GCA_019973895.1). NCBI lineage: Eukaryota > Viridiplantae > Streptophyta > Magnoliopsida > Asterales > Asteraceae > Chrysanthemum > Chrysanthemum seticuspe. The sequence goes on along the minus strand of BPTQ01000005.1, from coordinate 246,985,645 downwards.
GTATTAAAGAACAAGGCTCGATTGGTTGCAAAAGGATACCGTCAAGAAGAGGGTATTGACTTTGAAGAATCATTTTCTCTAGTTGCTCATATCGAGGCAATCAGAATCTTCTTGGCTAATGCTGCAAGTAAGAACATGGTAGTCTATCAGATGGATGTAAAGACAGTTTTTCTTAACGGAGATCTTAAAGAAGTCGTATACGTTAGCCAACCTGAAGGCTTTGTGAATCCAGAGCATCCTACTCACGTCTATCGTTTGAAGAAGGCTCTTTATGGTTTGAAGCAAGCTCCAAGGGCATGGTATGATACGCTATCAAAGTTTCTTCTATCTACTGGATTCACCAAAGGAGCAGTTGATCCGACATTGTTCACCAGAAAGTCAGGCAAACATTTAATTCACGTTCAAATCTATGTTGATGATATTATTTTTGCCTCGACTGACCCCAATGAATGTGACCGTTTTTCAAATGAAATGGGTTCTAAATTTCAAATGTCAATGATGGGACAAATGTCATTTTTCTTGGGATTATAAATTTCACAAAGTCCCGGAGGCATTTTTATAAATCAATCTAAATATGCAAATGAGATTTTAAAGAAATTTGGATTAGATTCTTGTGACCCTGTTGACACTCCCATGATAGAGCGTACTAAACTGGATGAGGACCACTCAGGGATCATGGTAGACCAAATGAAATATCGTAGTATGATTGGATCCCTGATGTACCTCACAGCCAGTAGACCAGACATTCTGTTCGCTATTTGCATGTGTGCTAGATATCAGGCTAAGCCTACCAAAAAGCACCTTGAAGCGGTTAAACGGGACTTTCAGTATCTCCAAGGAACCATTAATATGGGACTTTGGTACCCGAAGGACACCGGTATGTCACTAACAGCCTATGCAGATGTTGATCATGCAGGATGTCAAGATACACGTCGAAGTACGTCTGGAGGTGCTCAGTTTTTGGGTGATAAGCTTGTAAGTTGGTCGTCAAAGAAACAAATGAGTACTTCTATATCCTCTACAGAGGCTGAATACATAGCCATATCATCTTGTTGTGCTCAAATCCTATGGATGAGATCCCAATTATCTGACTATGGCTTTGAATTCAACAAAATCCCTCTGTACTGTGATAATAAAAGTGCAATTGCTCTCTCCTGCAACAACGTTCAACACTCAATAGCAAAGCATATAGACATTCGACATCATTTCATCAGGGAGCAAGTGGAGAACGGTGTGGTGGAACTCTATTTTATGAGGACTGAATACCAATTAGCATATATCTTCACCAAAGCTCTTCCTAGAGAACGTTTTGAGTTTATCCTTCCAGGACTTGGTCTAAAGAGTCTACAACCGGAAACACTCAAATGTCTTCAAGAGGAAGACGAGGAGTAAAGGTATTTCTTGTAAATAGTTATTCAAACACTCAAATATCTTCTTGTAAATAGTTATTCAAAAAGCAAAATACAGAATTACAAAACCAACAAAAAGCAAATAGAAAAATATAAAATTTTCAAAATCCATAAAAATTAGAAAATCTTGAAAAATTCCAAAAATATTGTTATTCTGTCATGTTTTCCTTATTCGATATCATCTACGAACTTTGTGTTGACATTCAAAGAATGTCACAGGCTTTTAGATGTTCTTTGAATGTACATAATTTGTTTAAAAATTATTGGGAGAAAGTAAAACAATGGTTTATTGTCATTTCAGGCAGTAACCCGTTTTTCAAAGAAAGAACAGAGCCATGCTTTATCTTAAATCTTTAAATCTCATGTTCTGATTCTAAAAACAAATGTTTGTCATCTAATGAAAACAAAATTGCTTTGAAAATACTTCGGACTCTACTTTTGAAAATCATCCGGGCTTTTCATTTGTCAAAATCTCTATCCTTCAATCAACAACATATGTCATTGATTGAGGGGGAGAATGATTTCAATCAAAAAGAGTATTTTTCAAACAATTGGCACGTAATCGAGAAACGTCTTCTCTTGAATAATCAAAAAAGAACAATGTTTTACAATATTGTATACAATTGATACAAGACCTTTGTTATAATTATGTTTTCAAAAGATACTCAAGCATGTTTAATCTTTGGAGTCTAAAGTCTCAAACTTGATCCTTATCGGTTAAATGTTTCTCATAATCAAGTCACATCTCCCCACAAAAGCTTTCAAAATCAATTTAAATCTACAGAGATCACAAATCTCAAATGATTTGAAAATTGTGATCGGGGAATAATTTGTGATTTAAATTGGATTTAAACTGATGATTCGATAAATGGTTTCACAAGTGTTTAGCAAGCTTTCCTCCCCTCATGTGTCAAACGAATTCAAATTTTCCATGCACATATTGAGGGGGAGCATCTTTTTTAAACCCACATGTCTCTAAGTGCAAGTTCCTTCTAATATGTGCAAAACTATTTCAAATCTCGAGGCACATATTGAGTGGGAGCAAACTTATGAAAACCTCATCCTTCCCCAATATGCTTTATCTACTTGATTTGATCAGGGAAGTGATGTTGATATCTTTTAGAAAATGGTAATCAAAGAAGTTAATCCTTCCTCTTGCCTCCGTGTGCCAAAATGATTTCAAATACATGATGCACATGTTGAGGGGGAGCTCTTTTTCTAAAAATATCAAAAACAATTCAGGTACAAAATGCTTTGATAATATATCACAAGTATCTGGATTGATTTTCAAATGGTTTTCAATTGGGTCCAATGGCAGATGAACAATACCAAATAGACCGACCAAATTTACTTTATGTATGGTGATATAAGGATGATAAGGTTAGGTATTAGTTCACATGATCCGCCAGAACCGGAGGGATCTACCCAGGGACAATCCACTAGATAGTGTAGAAGTCCTTAGGTATGATGAAAAAAAAGGAGAAAAGTGAGATATGGGAAGAGTGCAGACTGAGACAGAGCTAGTACTGGAATAAACCCAACAAAGTTATAGTTATGAAGTCTCGGTAAGCACTGAAGGGGTTTAAGAATGAAAAAGAAATGAATCGAGAAAAGGGTGAAAAGAAATAGCCCTCCAATAATTCAACCTTAGGGCAGAAACCGGGTTCAATACATATGTTACTGGTGGTTACTAAGGTAACACTGGTATTGAAGACAAGATGTCATGGACCCAGTGACGCACTGCACTAAACTTCCCAAGCTACTCAAGTTCCTCTTAAAAGGGCTTGTTTCATTCTCACGGGGAACCCACATAATCTATCAACTTTCTCTTAGAGATTGTTGATATTGAAGAAGGAGACCCTCTCCCTAGTCTCTGACATAGGAACCAAATGTGCACTATTAAGTCTAGAGCCACGAGATCATCAAATAAATCTCTTTAGGACACTATCAAGGAAGACTCTCTGTTTCACACAATGTGGAAAGAGATTTTATTTTATGAGTCCTACGCATTATCTTTGTGGTAATGCCAGAACATCTGAGTGATATGTAAACATATTCACAATGACGATGGAAGACCTTCTAGAGCCAACATCAAACAAGCTCTTGGTAGGTGGCATGTGAGATCTATCCAATAGATCAACCATGTGACAACTGAACAGAAACAATGGGGCCCCATATTCAAAATTATGAATCAATCCTGGTTTAGGTTATGGATTGACGGATACCTTTGAAAAACCGGTCAGTGTGCTTAAAATTCTTTTCTCTAGCACATCAACTGTGTAATGATATTTCAAAACTAAAAGGTGTTTATGCTTGATAATTGATTTTCCTTAAAACTTTCGTTGTATTGCAAAAACAATTTATTAAGCAGTACTCGATTGTTTTTCAAATATCTTTTTATCAATAAGTGAATCTCAAATTCGCTGGTTCACTCACTCCGTTTTGTCTTCTTTGAGATGTTCCGGTTTGAGAACAGCTAGAACAGCGGCGAAACCCTGTCAAGGAGATTCTTCAGAATTATACCTGATCACAGGCAGTACTTGTACTGATCAACGGGGAACCGTGGGCCGTGTACCTCAATTCAACGAAAGTGATCAAAGACACTTTCGTGCGCTTTATTGCTAACTGTTGTATGCAGGTACGGCCGACGTTTGCAGTTGATCAGAATGGAGAGGTCAATCCATAGCCGCATGCTCACACAACACATTCACTTCCAAAGATATCATGATTGGTGCATCAATTATTCTGATATTTTCACCCCATGCTTCTGCTACGCTGCTGCAAATATCATGAATCAACTAAAGCTTCCGCTAATCTGATAAGAAGAAATCATGATCCAGAATGTGAGCATGTCGGTCCATAATGTCACAACATCACATAATACCAACACTACAAAGGAAGAGTCAGAGATTTATGGTAGCTGTTGATCTCAAAGCTGGCTCAAAACTCATTATCACGTGGATCAGTTGAAGACCTCCACTTGGATTAATCAAACATGCAAAAATGAAGAATCAATGACTATGGGCTACATAGCAAAGAACATTATCAAGAATCCAAGAACAATCTTAATGTAATATCTGTTTGTATTCAATGTAATTTAAGGTGACCTCCCTTAGGGGGAGATTGTTAGGATTTAGTGAATCCAGTTATTAAAGTGTCGGTCACCTCAAGTATATGTAATCGTTAGAAAGCTCGTAGTCGTAGTTATTTAATGTTAAGTAGTATTTAGTTAAGTAACACCGTGGAGGATGGACGGGTCTTTACCCACTGTATGCCTGATCCACAGCCCGTAGGTGGCGATTTGTGTAAGACTATAAATACTCTCTACCTCCCAAGGTAGAGAGTTGGAGCTCATAATAAGATTTTCACTTTCTCTCACTAAGCTCCCAAACCTCTAACTCTTTCTCTCTCTAAAACCTAATAGTATACGCGTTGTGTGATCATGGTTTGATGTGTTTGTGAAATCCAATGTGTAACAAACAACCAATCCAAATCTCAACTAAACAACATCTTAGCTAATCATACATGTTGGAATCACTCCTAAACTAAATTTCAAGTGTTTGTAATTAACATGTAATAGGTTGCTTAATTAGGCTTTTATGTTTGTATTAAAGGCAAGGCTTATGTAGAAAGCCCATAAGCCTTGGCCCATATCCAATACGGAAAGGAAGGGAACTTGTGTGTTGCCCTAGTTCCTTTCCCTATATAAGGACTTTTAAACCTTCACTTGAAGGTTGGTTGTTCATTTCATTCAATATCCACGCATAACTTTTCCTTATCATCATTCGTATATTGTTTTGTTAATACAAATAAATCGTAAAAACGTTTATTAATATTTTGCGATCTCTTTGTGTTTTGTTGATAACAAATATAATGTTATCATAAGTAAAATTATAATGATACATGTTATTTTTGTAAAGCATTTACATATAGTAACTTAATACAAATTGTTGTAATAAATCATTTGTTGTAATAGTTTATTAGGATGGGTAAAAATCACAACCCATGGATCATATCCATAACCCATGGTATTGACCCATACCCACTTGACTAAATACATTGTATCTAAAGAAATATCCATGGACCAACCCATAACCCATGACCCATAACCAAAAAACCCATGGGCAAAGAGGAGCATCCCACGGATCTCTAGGTTTACACTAGACGGATCCCTTGTGGGAGGGATCCGTGGGATCCGGGGAACAGTGGCAAGTTTTGCCTATAAATAGAGAGCCATTTCTTCATTCTAACCCACCCTTCTTCTTACTAATTCTCTCATATACTCTCATTCTCTTCTAACAAAAGATCACTTGATCTAGAGAGTTGTTCTTCTTTCTTTCTATAGTGATTCTCATATAGGTCCTTCTCTAAGGCGAGATCACGAGCATTCTACAAGTCATCCAAGCAAGGGGTCCTTGATTGATTTATTCCTCCACAATATTTATGTAGCAAAGATCTTGTATTTGATATTTCACATAGTTGTTGTGTAATAGTAGTGTTGGTTTGGTCCACCGTGTTACGGACTCGGTATCTAGCTTTGTACCAGAAAAAGGTGTAAGCAACGTTGTGAAGGCTTCTCCGCCAAGTTGAAGGAGTTTGTTGACATAGTGCTTGAACTCTCGAGTAGGTGACTCGGGGAGTGGAGTAGGGCAAGGAAGATGTCCTTGTAGCCGAACCACTATAAATCGGTTGTGTCATTTCTACCCCTTGCTTTATCATTAGATCTATACTTTCTCTACATCCATACGATTTCACATAATATCGAATCTAAAGTTTTTGAAACTAACTTAAAATCGGCAAAACTATTCAACCCTCCCCCCTTTTAGTTTTCCACAATTGGCATCAAGAGCTAAGTTTATAAAAGTTTTAAAGTAAACCGTATTTTAAAAACTTTTCGATCACTATAGGTTCTGAAAATTACAAGGAAGGGCAATCTATGCAACGACCACCACTACTTGAAACTAATAGTTTTATATATTGGAAAAATAGATTCGAAACATATGTGAAGTCTAAAGATATTTATCTTTGGTACATTATTGCTGAATGTGATTTTGAGGCTACCTCAAAAGATGATAAAGGAAATTTAGTTAACATACCTCATGATAAACTAAACGATGAAATGAAGAAAAAACTTTCTAAAAATAGTGAAGCTAAAATGGTTTTATATAATGCTTTACCCAAAAAGGAATTCGAAAGAATTTCTATGCTTAAAACCTCTAAAGAAATTTGGAATTCTTTAGTTGTAACTTATCAAGGTAATCAACAAGTTAAAAATAATAAAATTGATTTATTTGTTCAACAATATGAACAATTTTCAATATCGGATGAGGAAACTATAGATCATTCATTTGCAAATTTTAATACTATTATTACATCTTTACAAGCACTTGATGAATCTTTTTCTAGCCGTAACCATGTTAGGAGATATCTAAGGGCACTTCCATCCAAGTAGAGATCCAAGGTGACGGCGATCGAAGAGTCAAAAGATTTGACAATCCTCACCCTTGATGAACTCATAGACAACTTAAAAGTCTACGAGCTTGTCCTTGCTAAAGATTCCGAAGCCTCAAAGGTGAAAGAGAAACACAAATCTCTTGCCCTTAAAGCCAAAAAGGCCTCGAGCGATGAAGAGAACTCCTCTTCGGATAGTGACGACGAGGAGTATGCTATGGCGGTAAGGGACTTTAAAAAGTTCTTTAGAAGGAAGGGAAGATACGTCAAACAACCGTATGACGACAAGAAAGGATTTCGGAAAAGCAAAGAGGACGAGAAGCCAAGGGATGATCGTGCTTGCTTTAAATGTGGGGACCCAAACCACCTTATTAGTAAGTGTCCCAAACGGGATGATCAAAAGGCATTCGTGAGCGGCACGTTGGGGAATGACCGACGAGGAGGACGAAGAAATTTGTCTCATGGCAAATGACGAGGTATGTCACGAATACTATAGTAGCTCATCACTAGATGATGACTCATTTCATAATGTATATGACAAACTTTGCAATATTAGCTTAAAATTAATTAACAAAAACAAGCTTTTGAAAAGTCAAAACCAACGTTTAGATAAGGAAGTCATAGAATTAAAAGCAAAATTGAAACGTCTAGAAAAGGGTAAAATAGCAAGTGGTGAATGTGAACTTTACGTTCAACTTCAAAAACTAGTTGATCAACTAGATTCTAAAATTGCTAGAATGAGTACGAATACTTTAGATATGATATTAGATAGTGTTAAAACCGGAAACAACCAAAAAGGTTTAGGTATTCAGCAACATGATGCGTCAACTAGTGAAAACAAAGAAACACAATTTGTTAAGGCACTAGAAAAACAAGCCAATGTTGTGGCGGATCCCACAAAAAGGGAACCGGCTAGTGTACAGCCAGGGATCCGTGGGTCTGCTGAAGCAAACAGTGGTAATTACATAGCTTCTTCATCTCGAACTGATTTTGTTATTGTTAATAAGAAGAAACCAATATAATCCAAAATATAATCCTATTTTTGCAAGAAACAAAGCTCCATCTTTTTCGAAACCTAATCCATCTAGGAGACCTAATAATGTTTACCCGAGAAGTAACCATCAAATAGGATGGAACCCAAATATGCAAAATGGTTTTCCCTTTCAAAACTTTGCACCATGGAATGCATATTCACCTTATCCATACTTGTCCAACATGAATGGAATGTTTAACACTAATGGACCCATGAACAAATGGGGACCAAACTTTTGAGTTAATTGTTTTCTTAGGTGTGCTTAAAGGTCGACCTAGATCCGGATGAATGGGTCAAGGATAGTGGGTGCACGAGACACATGACCGGCAATAAAGATCTATTCTCCACATATGAATCATTCAATGGAGGAAATGTGGTGTTTGGAAATAGCAAAAGTAAAATCATCGGTAAAGGTACGATTTCTAACAAATCTCTAACCATTAACGATGTGTGTCACGTAGAAAACCTAAATTTTAACCTCTTAAGTATAGGACAAATATGTGATAAAAAGTGCAATGTACTTTTTACCGAAACCGGTAGTAAGATATTAAAAAATGGCATAACCATAGGAAGAGGAATTAGGAAACATGGAGTCTATGTCATTAAAATCGGTAATGAACCTAAAGACAAACTTTGTCTTACCTCTATGGATGATACTTCGACCTTATGGCATCGAAGATTGGGTCATGCCAATATGCGACTTCTTCAATCGCTATCATCCAAAGATCTAGTAAGAGATCTACCTAAGTTAAAATATGAACATCACTTTTGTGATGCTTGTAATGTAGGAAAACAAGTTCACTCTAATCACAAAGCTAAAAACATGGTGTCTACAACTAAGTGTCTAGAATTACTACACATGGATTTATTTGGTCCATCCGCTATCCAAAGTTATGGAGGCAACTACTACACTTTGGTCATAGTGGATGATTACTCTAGGTACATGTAACAGCCCCAAATTTGTTTAGCGGAAGCATACGTGTTATCTGGGAGCGTTACGAAATTGGTGAATCACAACGCAAGTAATACAGAACGGAATACATAGTCCGTTTAATTTTCATAAATTAGTTTTAAAACATTGTCTTTCAACATTGTTTAGATAAATGGACACATCCCATAATTTTTGTGGTCCCAATATAAAAACACCGTTTTTGTATAAAACACTTCTTTAGAAATTTCTACGACCATTTACCACCTCTTGCCTTGCATCCATGATCACCAATAAGCACCTGAGAAAAATATGCTAAAAAGGTCAGCTATAAGCTGGTGAGTTCATAGGTTTAAATTAAAATAGTAAGTTTGGACCATAAGCAAAGGCATATAATCATTATTAAAATATAATGATATATGGGTGAAAGTCTATTACGTTAGCTCTAAGTTCATGCAATCGATACTACGACAGTTTCTGTATGCTAAAAGATGTCATACAATGTAGGGGCCCATAGCGAGTGTTTTGTCCCACAACACTCGGTTCCGACATGGTATACGTTTCGCCTTGGCCTAAGCATGGCCAACCGAACGGAGGAGTCACCCTCAATAGATCTATTTATAACATTCGCGTTTCCCAATGGGGAATTGACGGTTCATGAAAAAGGGCATTCTCTAGGGACATAAGGGCTTAGGCTAAACCACGTAATAGTAATCATGTAATAGTTTTGGTCCATAAAATGTTTTGCATATTTCTCACCCCAAAATATATAAAACAATTTATCAAGTAAAAGTGGGGCTATGAAACTCACCTTAGCAAAAGTGCAAATCCAAATGTGGGATTAATGATGGTTGTGGAGTGGCACCGACACGCGACCTAGATAAGGAGGGTAATGTTTTAGTTCATCATTTTAAGTATCACTTACTTAAGTAATTCAATTGTTTTTATAATTGAAATAAAACTAAACTTTTGTTTGTAAAAATGATTTTTACTAGTAAGTATACGAAGTATATATACTTTTCATGTTGACATTAATATAGTTTTAAGATCCAAAGTTTGACTCAAAACAATTAATTACAATGTTCCACTAGTAGGTATACAAGGTGTATATACTTGTTTAAATTGGACACAAATGATTTTGTCAAAATTATATTTTATTTTCTAATTGTATTTAGAAAATACGCAAGTTAAAGTCGAAGTTAAAATGATATGATAGCCTTCGTTTAATTATTAAAATTTGGTTTTTACAATGTACGACTGGAAATCGTTATGATACAAGTTGGTTTACACGTTGTCGTTAAATCCGTTATGTAAATATTATTATATGACTCACATTTTTAGACACTTGATTTCCTTGTTTGAATGCCTATACTTTTATTTTACTTGTCGATATAAGCGTACATATCTAAGATCGAAATCTCCGAATATGCGACAATCGAGTTTGCTTTATAATTGATTCTCGGTATACATGACACGTTTTATTCACTCTTTGCGACACATGGATACAAGGCTTTTTGATAGTGGATACATGGGCTTAATTACTCGAGTGGGCTGTGGCCCAAATGGGACATGCTCGGTCCTAATGGGCTTCGGCCCAAAAGTAAACTAACGCACCCTTCTTGGCAGAAACATGGGCTGCGGCCCATGAAAAGAGTAGGAGAGTAATGTTGAACTTTACATCTTACTGCCAAGAGAAAAATCGAGGATTAGTGGAACGTCATGCGGATGGACATCGACTCGAAGTTGAACTCACACTACGAGTGATACGTCCAAGTGTTCCACGTGTGTTACGACAACTTGACTTGACTTCCACATCACAAACACTACTTATGCCTAACACTTTACCCGGTTTTACCACACGACGACAAGGTTATCAAGGCATTTTCGGATTTGCTAAGAGTTGTAAGAGACTTTTATACTAAGGACATGACCACTCGAATAAAATAACGACTCGAGAGTTTGGGAGATGCATCAAATCTACACTACCAAGCATATTTTTAAGGACTAGAAATCAAGGATGGGATCAAGTCCTTGGTGCTTAGTCAAGTGCAACCCGACTTGGTCCTAACTGTCAACCATTTTACTCTTACGGACAAGACAAGTATAGATTCTCGAAATACATTTTAACACATGAGCACTCTTGTCTCGGGTTTCTCACTAGGCGTACATGGAGATTTTGACTCATGGTTTACCTTTAAGATTTGAGTCTCAAGACAAATGAAAGACTAGCATGTTTCCCATGCTCAAGCAAAGTTAAAAAAAATCAAGGTTTGACATACTTTTAAATGACATGAATGTCGACAAGAAAATGTGAGTTTCGACATGGTTTTACTAGTAGACTTGTAAAGCTTGACTCATCTATCTTGTTCTTGTTCCTAACTCGACAGAAAACCAAATGGACCCTTCTTCGCAAACGACCACTTAAGCTTAAGTTTACATAGTTTGTTTACCAACACACAAGTATTATCACATCAAGAGTACTTAGTTACCTAGTCAAATTACCAAGTTTCAATAAGACTTAACTCTCATCCTCTTGGCTCGTTTACCTCGACAGAAAACTGTTTTCATCCAAATCAAAGACTAACTCAAAAACTCAAGTGACTTATATCATATCAAAGTGACATTTAGGTAACACCAAACACTTTATTTAGATATCGAAAATCAAAACAAGGTTTCACCATTTACATTACATTAATCACGATTATAGCATCACAATTTACAAGGAAGAGAAACAAGGATGAACCTTATGTAAGTGAGGCGAAAATGACAAGGATGAAGGCTAACTCGAGAGCTCCACACAAGCCAAACCTCCAAATCCGAATCCGAGTAACAAACCCAACTGTTTCACTATACCCTTGAGAGCACTTTTCTTGTGTGGTGGATTGAGATTTGCTTTGTGTGAGCCCTTAGTCTCTCGAGTAGCATAAAAAGAAAGTAAAAAGGGAGTCTTTGACCAAGTCCTACCATCTTGCCTCTTTGTTTGAAGCCGAAAATGGTATACTTCCAAAACCAAAGGATTTCTTGGATTAGTGTAAAGATTTGTTTGTGATTTAACTTGATCTTCATGGATTTTCTTTGGAGGTAGCGGCGCATCAAGATAGAGTTGGGGAAGAGATTCTTACATGAATATGGTATGGAAGATGAGGAATATTAAGATGAGGGGTGTCGGTTTACTTTGTTTGGGAAAGATTCGCCTAGGAGGCGTGTGAAGGTGGAGGAGCAGGTTTTTCTGGATGAAAGAGATGAAGATATCTTTTTCCTGATTTTGTACCTCTTTTGTCGTGAGTGGAGGAGAATAACAAGGAGGGTATATTTAATTTTTATAAATCCTTTTCTTGTAAATGTATTGTAAGTGTTTTAACAATAAAGGTCTAAAGTGGTAAGGTAAGTAAATGTAAGTAAGGTAGGTGTAATGTATACTTATGATTATTTTGTGTAAGTATTTGTATGTGGAATAATTATTGTATAAGATGTATGCATTTACATTATAGTTACGTATGTTTGCACTTGAGTATTATAAAGTCATTGTTTGAGTGATAATGTGTTTAAGTATTTTGTGTCCCGCGAAGTCATATTGTGAACAAGGTATCATTGTTTGACAACTTTTATCCGTGGTATTTTATTGTTACGTGTCTGAAATATTTAATCTTTGTAATATTCCAAGTCGTGGACATTTGTTAATTGTTTTAGCGAGTCCTTATCATAGTGTCGGTACGCGTGCAGTGTAAATCACTGGGGGGGGAGACGAGATAACCTCTCGTCTTACAATTTAAATTATAAGACAACTGATAATATTCATAAAACGATATGAATGCAAAAGTGATGCAGTTACCTACTGTATGCGAGTTAACTACTCAAATGATCAGGCAAAGCTTGTGTATGCTTAATAACTTTGGCTTAGTAAAAATGAATTACTAATTATCAGTTAAATTTTAGTGAAAATTTACCGTGTGTCACAGTACACATGGACAAAATTCTTAAAGAACAAAACGGAAACGTTTAATCATTTTGAAATATTAAGCAGGAAAATCCAAAGACAGCTAGGAAGTCCTATAGTGTCTATTAGAACGGATCATGGTAGGGAATTCGATAATGAAGTGCAATTTGGAGCCTTTTGTGACGCTAATGGTATTACTCACAACTTCTCGGCTCCGCGCACTCCACAATCGAATGGGGTAGTTGAAAGAAAGAATAAAACCCTACAAGAAATGAGTCGCACCATGCTAAATGAGCAATCCATACCTCAAAAGTTTTGGTGCAATGCCGTTGATACTTCAACATACATACTTAATCGAGTCTTAATTAGACCAATTTTAGGTAAAACTCCATACGAGTTACTTCGAGGCAAAAAGCCTACGTTAGATCACTTTAGAGTCTTTGGTAGCAAATGTTTTCTTCTTAACACTAAAGATTACCTTACAAAATTTGATCCTAAATCAACCAAAGGTATCTTTCTAGGTTACTCCCCTAATAGCAAAGCCTACGTCATACTAAATAAAGAAAGAATGAAGGTAGAAGAGTCATTAAATGTAAAATTTGATGAAAGTCCACCCAAACCCTCTCCACCTCATGCGATGACGAGATTGTAGAAAGTGAAGCTATTGTAATTAAGAAAAAGATAAATGAAGAAGAAGAAGAATCTTCAAATAATGAACTCATAAATATTAAAGAGTCCAAAGATCACCCCGTAGATAAGGTCATAGGAAAGTTAAACGAAAGAACCTTAAGGTCTCAAGTTTAAAACCAAAGTAGCCTATTTTGTTTTGTTTCAACCATAGAACCTAAGAATACACAAGAAGCCATAAAATATGAAAGTTGGGTAATGGCTATGCAAGAAGAGTTAAATCAATTTGTTTCTAATGATATTTGGACACTTGTCCCTCCACCTAGAAATCAAACCATAATAGGAACCAAATGGGTTTATAAAAACAAGTTAGATGCAAATGGAGTAGTGTCTAGAAACAAGGCTAGACTCGTTGCCCAAGGGTATAACCAACAAGAAAGAATAGACTTTGATGAGACCTATGCCCCCGTGGCTAGATTAGAGTCTATAAGAATACTTATTGCTTATGCTTGTGCTAATGATCTAAAGCTTTATCAAATGGATGTCAAAAGTGCTTTTCTAAATGGTTTTATTAATGAAAAAGTATATGTAGCTCAACCTCCAGGCTTCATCGATTTTGAAAAACCTAAACATGTGTATAAGTTAAAGAAAGCCCTTTACGGTCTCAAACAAGCTCCAAAAGCTTGGTATGATAGACTCAAGTCATTCTTAATCAAACACAACTATACCATGGGGTTAGTTGACAACACACTTTTTACTAAGAAAAGAGAGTCACATATAATCATAGTTCAAATATATGCAGATGATATTATATTCGGATCCACTTGTCAAGACATGTGTGACGATTTCTCTAAAATCATGCATGACGAGTTCGAGATGAATATGATGGGAGAACTTAGTTTCTTTCTTGGTCTACAAATCAAACAAGTAGAAGATGGTATCTTCTTTAATCAATCTAAATACATAAAAGAGATGTTAAAGAAATTCGGTTTAGAAGAGTCAAAACCAATTAGGACACCAATGTCATCCGACACCAAACTCACAAAAGATGAAGACGGCGAATCCGTTGATAATATAAAATATCATGGCATGATTGGCAGTCTCCTCTACCTCACGGCTAGTAGGCCGGATATCATGTTTAGTGTTTGTCTATGTGCTAGGTTTCAAGAAGACCCTAAAACATCACACCTAGAAGCCGTAAAAAGGATATTTAGATACATTAAGGGTACAACACAATTAGGATTATGGTATCCTAAGGGCACGGGATTAGAAACAATTGTATATGCAGATTCTGACCATGCACGTGATTATGTCGACAGAAAAAGTACAAGTGGGGTATGTAATTTTATGGGATGTTGTTTAACATCTTGGTTTTCTAAGAAACAAACGGCATTAGCAATAGCAACAACCGAAGCCGAATACGTCTCCGCCGGCAAAGCATGCCAACAAGCACTATGGATGAAACAAGCGTTAGTTGACTACGACATTCATCTAAGTGGCATAGCCATTCTATGTGACAACAAAGGTGCCATCGATTTAAGCAAGAATCCGGTATTACATTCTCGCACAAAGCATATAGAGATTCGTCATCACTTCTTAAGAGACAATGTTCAAAAGGGGAACATCTCTATCGAGAAGGTAGCGTCCGAAGACAACATAGCCGACGTCTTCACCAAACCGTTGAAGCAGGAACAATTCAACCTACTTCGTCTTGGTCTTGGTCTCATGGAACAATCGTCGTAACTTATTTTTTGAATCTACAAGGTATGTAAACACTAGCCTTCTTCTTTCTGAGTCTAGGATCTCTATTTCACGCACAACTCACAAGCAATACGGGAATTTTCAAAACCCAAGATAAGTTTTTTTTTTTACTTATAACTCATAATTTTTCTTATTTTTCTTTCAAAATAAGTACAAGTTTCAAACATATAATTACATACACATCCTCTTTTCAAAGGATAAAATGATTTTTATTCACACATAGAAATCTTTCTTGCTTTCTAAAAAGGTACATCTTCCCGTATCAATTTCACAAAAGCAATTTCTCACGTCTAGGACAAATCACTTTTTCATTATTAATACAAAGTAAAAACTCGTTTTCATTGCATCTCATGTCTTTTGAATGCTAAAGGGGACACATAACTAATATGTGTTTTCGGGTACATTCATTTAAGCCACAATGAATTCGGAGCATTGGTAGCACTGAATGACGTACTCAAGTACTAAATATGTGTTTTCGGGTTATCTCACATAATAGTATGCTTTTTCACTTCTTGTTTATTTTTCTTTTCTTCTTAGGAGTCGAGATAATCGCAACTCCAAATAGTTTGCATATAGGCACACACTAGGCAAAAATGTTTCCAAAAGGAAAATTTTGTGCTGCCTGAATCACTAGTCCCACGGATCCCAGCCTTAATGCTGGACGGATCCCTCAAGGGAAGGATCTGTGGGATCCGTGAGACAAAAGCTAGTTTTATCTTCTATTTTTCTTATTTTTTTGGAGTATGTTCTTTAATGCTTGTGTTCTCATGTTCACAAGCCTTAAATTCATATCTAATCATTAGATTTTAATCCACATTTTGGGTCAAGCATTCATTACAATGCATTATTTTTCTATATATAAGACTCCCAAAATGCTTGCATAATTCATCTCATCTTCACAAACAAACAACACCTTGACATCCAAAAGATCTTACAACTTAGATGAATCACCTAGTACAAACAATCATCTTCATGAAATTCAAACTTTTGTACTCCCACCTACCAAAATAGCACAATCAAACTCTAGGATATTCGCACGGATTAGCATTCGGCCTTGTTGCTTAGCAAAACCATCATCGAATGACTCATCACCAACAAATAACTCACCACAAGATGCTTCCATTTTAGCACCTCCTTCATCACCAACAAGTACACCAACTTCATCACCTAAACTCACTCTTTTGGAACTCCTTAAGACTCCAACAAGATCTCAACAACCAAAACAAAAAGAAATAGCCTTTTTGACACCTCCTACTTCTCCAAACACAATGTTCAATGACTTTGAAAACTCACCACCCTTAGCTCCCATTAAGCTACAAGAACACCTAAGTTCTTTTTCACCACCACTTCCAAACATTCCGGACTTTGATCCGTATTTTCCTATTTTTCCACCACAACTTCCGCAACTCACAAATGAAAACAACCCGGAAAACTTCCACACTCATTACCCACATCACTTAAATTGTGAATATTGCTAATCCACTAGGGATATTGCAGTAGAAGTTAGGGAAGAAATGCGATTCATACTCAACCTCATTCTTGATCGCATCAATACCATTACTCATCAAAACCTCCATCCATAACCATATGCAAGCATTGAAGGAATCATTATTACTATTTTCCATTTTTAGTATTTTTCTTTTGAGTCATTTTCAAGAACAAGTCTTGTTCTTATTTTTGCATGCTTGTATGTGGCATAAATACCACTACATTTTGTTGTTTTATTACAAGGCCATATTTGCATACCTTGGCTCCCAATCTTGATTTTCGACAATCCGATTCACTCCGAACGACCATGAGAACGAGGCCTCAATCCGCTCCGAACAGAAGTTATTGAGGTTTTTATGTTTTTAGACCTAAATTTCTCCGTAA
This sequence comes from Chrysanthemum seticuspe, assembly GCA_019973895.1. Classification (NCBI taxonomy): domain Eukaryota; kingdom Viridiplantae; phylum Streptophyta; class Magnoliopsida; order Asterales; family Asteraceae; genus Chrysanthemum; species Chrysanthemum seticuspe. The sequence continues at coordinate 246,968,627 of BPTQ01000005.1, read as the reverse complement.
AATCATGCAACAACCAATCCAAATCTCAACTAAACAACATCTTAGCTAATCATACATGTTGGAATCACTCCTAAACTATATTTCAAGTGTTTGTAATTAACATGTAATAGGTTGCTTAATTAGGCTTTTATGTTTGTATTAAAGGCAAGGCTTATGTAGAAAGCCCATAAGCCTTGGCCCATATCCAATAAGGAAAGGAAGGGAACTTGTGTATTGCCCTAGTTCCTTTCCCTATATAAGGACTTGTAAGCCTTCACTTGAAGGTTGGTTGTTCATTTCATTCAATATCCACGCATAACTTTTCCTTATCATCATTCGTATATTGTTTTGTTAATACAAATAAACCGTAAAAACGTTTATTAATATTTTGCGATCTCTTTGTGTTTGGTTGATAACAAATATAATGTTATTGTAAGTAAAATTATAATGATACATGTTATTTTTGTAAAGCATTTACATATAAAACTTAATACAAATTGTTGTAATAAATCATTTGTTGTAATAGTTTATTAGGATGGGTAAAAATCACAACCCATGGATCATATCCATAACCCATGGTATTGACCCATACCCACTTGACTAGATACATTGTATCTAAAGAAATACCAATGGACCAACCCATAACCCATGACCCATAACCAAAAAACCCATGGGCAAAGAGGAGCGTCCCACGGATCCCTAGGTTTACACTAGACGGATCCCTTGTGGGAGGGATCCGTGGGATCCGGGGAACAGTGGCAAGTTTTGCCTATAAATAGAGAGCCATTTCTTCATTCTAACTCACCCCTCTTCTTACTAATTCTCTCGTATACTCTCATTCTCTTCTAACAAAAGATCACTTGATCTAGAGAGTTGTTCTTCTTTCCTTCTATAGTGATTCTCATATAGGTCCTTCTCTAAGGAGAGATCACGAGCATTCTACAAGTCATCCAAGCAAGGGGTCCTTGATTGATTTGTTCTTCCACAATATTTATGTAGCAAAGATCTTGTATTTGATATTTCACATAGTTGTTGTGTAATAGTCGTGTTGGTTTGGTCCACCGTGTTACGGACTCGGTATCTAGCTTTGTACCAGAAAAAGGTGTAAGAAACGTTGTGAAGGCCTCACCGCCAAGTTGAAGGAGTTTGTTGACAAAGTGCTTGAGCTCTCGAGTAGGTGACTCGGGGTGTGGAGTAGAGCTAGGAAGGTCTCCTTGTAGCCGAACCACTATAAATCGGTTGTGTCATTTCTATCCCTTGCTTTACTTTAATTACTTGCTTTATCATTAGATCTATACTTTCTCTACATCCATACAATTTCACATAATATCGAATCTAAAGTTTTTGAAACTAACTTAAAATCGGCAAAACTATTCAACCCCCCCTTCTAGTTTTCCACATGTTTGTTCTTGTTCAACCGATCATCTTATCTATATTTCTTACATATTGATGCTTGTGTTACAATATGGTGACCTAACAGTGGTATCATTCGCCATCTAGTTGGGTGAAACATATTTGTTTTTTGAAGTATTTTGTTATACGCGTGAGTTTTGTGCTACAAACCTTTGATACGCTTAAAGCTTCAATTTTTACACTTAAAAACTCAAGATTCTTGTGGTTTAAGGTTTATTTAGTGTTAAAGTTTGAGTTTTTCGCATCAAGTTTGAAACTTTACGTGTGTAGAATAGTTTTTGAACTTGTTTTTGTTCGTGTGGTTCTGTCTACGCGTAAGGGTGGAAGTTACTTTGATTCATCAAGTTTCATACTTTCTTGTTATTTTGGTGATATTGAAGCTCTTTCATCATTAAAATCAGGTTTCTAAACACTTTTAAGCTTAAAAATCAGTTTTGGTAAAGTTTGGTACTTTCTACTCGTAACAAAACCCTAATCTTACTCGTAAGCTCCAAGTCTACGCCTAAGCTGCCTGATACGCGTAAGGATTTCTTCACGTGATCTTCACAACTGTTAGTTTACTTAGTGTTTTCTTGCTTGGATAAGCCTGAAAATACTTCGACTTTGGATATCTTTTACACTGGTATAAGTGTAAAGGATTTTTGGGCAAAACTCTAGTTTTACGCCTAAGCTAAACTCTTACGCGTAGAATTCTCTTTGCCTAAGCATTTCTTACGCCTAAGCTTGTCTTACGCATAAGCAAATATTACGCATAAGGACTATACTACTAAGCCTTTGGTTTATGCCTAACCTAAGTTTTCCTCAAGTCTACGCGTAAGCTATTCCTACGCGTAAGCTATCCTCTACGCGTAAGTTGGTTTTTACGCATAAGGTACTTTCTAGGCCTAAGCCGGTTTCTACGCATAAGGTTACTTCATCAACATTGTTTCATTCGACTACAAAGATCCATCATCAACACAAGTTTTAAGATGTCTCAACCACCATACTCTAGCTACTTTCCTCATGAGTATCCTCAACAACAACAACAAAATTTTTATCAACAATATCCTCCACCATCTCCACAACAATTGCAACAATTTCAACACTTTCCTCAAGGAGCTAATCCTCTTCCACCACAAATGGTTCCACCAAACCCTCGTCAACAAGTACAACATTACACATACTTTCAAAATCAGTATCCCACCAAGTATGCTATGAATGTTACAACACCAAAGGAACCGTCTTAGTTTGCAAAGATGTGTGAAGCTTTAAGTAGCCAACAATCTATTCATGAAGCTGGATCCCTTGACAGAGCTCCAATGCTCACTCCCGGAAACTACGATCAATGGGTGATAAGGTTCTTTAGGTTTTGTGATCTAAAGAAGCCACATGGAAATTTTTTGAGGAAGGTCATCCTTGAAGGTCCTTTTCAGATGGCTACCCTCACTGTACCCGGAGATCCGAATGTTGTTCCACCAAGAGATGATGTTACCAACGTTGTCGGTCTTGATCAACTTACTACTGACCAACTTCTACACTTGGAAGCCGATGAACTTGCAATGCAATATATCCTTTTGGGATTGCCCAATCCGATACTTCATAGTGTTGATGCTCAGAAGACTGTTAAAGCAATGAGGGAGCACATTCATCTTCTAATGGAAGGAACATAACTCAATCAAGAAGACATGGAATCAAAAATCTACTTAGCATATGAACACTTCATGATTGAACCAGGGGAGACATTAGAGTCTTATCATCATCGATTCTCAGACATCATCAATTACTTGGATAAACATAATATCATTATGCCAAGGATTGCAGTCAACACTAAGTTCCTGAGAAGTCTTGGTCCTGATTGGGAAAAGTATGTTATTTTCATCCGTCAAGCAAAGAATCTTCATCAAGCTACATACGAATTATTGTATGACTATTTGAAGCCCTACCAAAAGGAAGTTGACAGAGAACGAATCATCCGTGGAGTCCCTGCCTCGCCTTCACTCCCGGATAATCAAACTCTAGCTTTATGGGCTCAAGCATGTTATCCTCAATTCTCGACCTTACCAACAACCTTCACAAACCCTCCACAATCAACTGTCCAGATTACACCATATGATCCTTCACAACAACAATCACAAGAAACTTAATTGGTTCCATACAACAACAATGATCAAGCACTCTACAGTGAATCAAAGGAGGATGCAGATGCCTTCGATGCAATGAATCAAGGATTTTTTATGCTTGTAAGAGCCTTCAGACGGTTTGCTAACAAATCCAACAACCGCATTCGCACCTCGTCAAACACAAGGAATCAAGTTGTTGTTAACAATGGACGGGTTGAGGTTCAAAATCGTGGAAATGGTCGTCAGATGAATAGTGGGCAAGGGTTTAATGTTAATGGAAGGAATAACATGGGTGCTCCACAACGGGTTCAAGTGGTTGATCAGGGAAATGCTCAGACTGCGGTTAATGGTCTCAGATGCTATAACTGTAAAGAGAAGGGTCATCTGGCTAATGCATGCCCAAAGCCGAGGACAAGAGGCAGCGCTTATCACAAAGAGGCTTTACTCTTGGCTCTAAAGGATGAAGCTGGTAGAACGCTTACAAACAAGGAACAGAGCTTCATGGCTAATGCAGATTTTGATGATGACATGAAGTACTTGCAGGCTAATGCTGTTTTGATGTTAATGGCAAACATGCAAGAACTCCACATGAGTGGCACAGGCCCCGTGTATGACACTGACGGCTTGTCTCAGGTACCGGATCAACACATTCTCATTCATGATCTGATATCTCCACCAACATTTGCATCTGACGAGGCTCAGAGTGTTCAACATGAATCTTCTACATCTCATTCCGATGATAATCAAATAGATCCCGTAGTTATATTTGATGATCAAGATGACCTTATGGTTAATATTGATAATCAAGTGGACTCCGTGGTTATATTTGAGGATCTAAATAATGATCATGTTGAGACTCAAGTTGAACAAAATGAACCTTCGTCTAATCCAGATCTTGAGCTCATGACCAAATTATTTCAGACCACCCAATCTCAATTTGAAAAGTGCAATGACATCAATAAGAAATTGCAAGATAAAATTGCACTGTTGACTAAGGACACTGAATGCTATAAGTTCCAACTCAACATTTTTCAAACTAAAGAGAAACGTTAAAAAGGTTTTGAAGTCGCATTTGCTAAATCATACCAAAATAAAAAATCTTTGGAGAAACATATATGTGATCTAGTTGCATCCAAGAATGCTTTGTTGTCTCAAATAGAACAACTGAAATATGATCATAAACAACAACTTAACGCTCTCACTTCGGAAACTAAAAAAGCCAAGTCTGAGTTGTTAACTTGTCAAAAACAGTTTTGTGACTACAAAAAGCATTCGAGGAAACAAATAGATGACTATCTTGAGGAAATTGTCGACTTACAAAACAAAATCAAAGAGTTTCGAAATGTTGTTTATAAACATGGTGAGTCCATCACAACTATTCAAAAGTTTTCTTTTAAACCAATTCCAAATGGATATGGACCGAATCTTGCTGATTACAAACCACGTTTTTCACATAGAGCATTCAAACCAAATCCTCAAGTCTACAGTGCAGAACACAGAATTGATGATTCCATTATGAGTGTTGTTGAATATAATCGTATGGAGGAATTAGATGCAGAAGAGGAGCTTCGGTCAAAAATAGAAAATGTTGTTTATTGCAAACCAGTTAACTATTCAAAAGCCATAACTTTCGTCGCACAAAAGGATAATTATAACACACCTTGGGTTATCACGCCTACTCCTGAGTCCTCTTCTAATGATGGTCCTCGAATCAATGTTGCACAAATTAATGGTCCTTTACCTTCTTTTAGTGAAATAAAGCCATTAGCTAAACGATGTCAGGTTCTAAAATATTTTGACAGATTTATGTCTGACATCAAACTTTTGGAACATGCAATTGAAGTAAATTCTGAAATAAAAGCTGAACATTTTCAATCGCCTCTTGCGCGACAACAAAGGGATATTTTTCAGAAAGGACTTTTACCACATGTCCGAAATTTAAAGATGTGTGCAATCTATTAAGAACAGGAACTTCAAAAGGAGATTGGGCTTATGAAAACAGTTTTCGAGCAAACAAAAAGATCGATTTCTAATACTAAACATAAAAAGAAAATCTTACGAAATCATGTTGACCGACTCTTGGAAGATGTTATATGAGCTGATACCATAAATGTTGTGTTATTACATTCTGTTGCATATGCATTTGATTATATTGCTGCTGATTCTGTTGAAAATGTTGAGAATACCGATAATATGTTACAAATCAAGTCTTTAAAAATTAAAAATGAGCGAGTGTTAAATGAGCTTTCCAATGCAAAACTTCATCTTCAATGGTGTCAAAAAGATTGTCAAAATCGTGAACTTGCTTTGCAAAACAAGATCAACCAGTTGCGTTCAACATCTCTTGATCCAAAAATAGAACAACTGGATGATGCAAACGTGTCTTTAAAGTGTCAAATTTCAAAATATGAACAAGAAATTGCCAAAGTCAAAACTGAATATGGTGTCATATTTGATTTACTCAAAATGACTCGTGCTCAAGCGTCAAAACTGCTGATGATCATCTTGCATATTCCAAAGAAGTTTTACGAAATAATGGAAACACTCGCTCTGAAAATCAAGATTTGTTACACACTATCCATGACTTAAAAGCGGAGTTGGTGAAACTTAAGCAAGATAAGATTAGTAACACTAATGCACTTGCCCCAGGAATGTTAAAAATTGACACTAGAACGCCTAATGACAAACCACAAGACACTAATGTGCTTCCTTCCATTGAAACAGGAATAATTGCCTCTTTTCCCAACGCTAGCACTTCACAGCTTAAGAGAAAATCAAGGAAGAATAGGAAGTTGCGACGTAAGAAAAGAACAATAAAGACCTCTGAAGTAGAAGAACACCTTAGGACTTTCAATAAGATTCAAGTTGCACCCAATTTAGACATTGCGTTAGACAAATGTAATAGAAAAAGTGATGTAACTAATGCTGAACCTTTAAGTAATTTGAATGTTATGTTTGAAGCATCTTGTGTTGGTTGTCGTAAAAGCATGTTTTCTGATGATAAATGTGTTGCTAATGCTATCTTATCTCGTAAGCGAAACAATAGAAAATGGAATACCTTTAGGCCCACTAATGCTTCTAAGTCTGTGCTAGGTAAACTGCCTACTAGTGTTCCTGCTTCAATCATTGATGTACCCATAAAACCCCCTTCACCTCCTAGGAAGAACTTATCACCTAGTGCATTCACTAAGACCAAAGCTAATACTAGTTGGAGATGGCAGAAATGGTTACATAATACAGTTGGATTTAAATGGATTCCCAAAATCATTAACATGTGTGTGTCACCTGTAACTGTAATGGAACCCTCTAACTCTTCGGGTTCCACCTCTACTTCTATTCCACCTGTGTCGTCTGCGTTTAATGTAGGTGATACAGATCATCCTCTGGATTGTTGATAGCGGATGTTCCCGGCACATGACATTCAATCTCAAAATGTTATCAAAGTTTGTTTCAAAGCTCATTGGCACTGTCAGGTTCGGGAATGATCACTTCACAGCTATCATGGGCTACGGAGATTACATCAATGGGAACATCAAAATTAGCAGGGTTTATTATGTGGAAGGTCTCGGTCACAATCTCTTTTCAGTCGGTCAATTTTGTGATGGAGATTTGGAAGTTGCTTTTAGGGAGAAAACTTGTTTCATTTGTGATCTACAAGAAAACGATCTTATGTCTGGAAACCGCACATCAAGTCTTTACACAATCTCAAAGCAAGACATGATTGCTTCATCTCCCATATGTCTACTTTCTAAGGCAACATCTACAAAATCTTGGCTATGGCACCGTCGTCTTTCACACTTAAACTTTCAAACCATAACCAATCTTGCACGTTACAAACTTGTTGAAGGTCTCCCAAGATTTCGGTATTCTAAAGATCATCTATGCTCAGCTTGTGAACAAGGGAAAAGCACTCGTGCTCACTTTCCTTCAAAGATGGAACACAGCTCTCAGCATGTGCTTCATCTTCTTCACATGGATTTGTGTGGACCGATGCGTGTACAGACGATTAATGGCAAACGTTACATTTTGGTAATTGTCGATGACTACTCAAGATGGACTTGGGTTTATTTTCTTCGAATTAAAGATCAAGCTTCACAGATGATCATCACCTTTCTCATGAAAATTCAAGTTTAGCTCCGGAACACAGTCAGACAGATCAGAACAGACAAAGGAACTGAATTTGTGAATCAAACTCTTCGTGCATACTATGAGAAAGTGGGAATTGAGCATCAAACATCTATTGCACGCACACCAGAACAAAACAAAGTTGTTGAATGACGAAACCGTACGTTAGTGGAAGCTGCAAGAACAATGTTAATAAATGCTAAACTTCTAGATTACTTGTGGGCTGAAGCCGTATCTACTGCATGCTACACTCAGAACCATTCAATGATTACTAAACGCCACAACAAAACACCTTATGAGCTTATCCATAACCGTAAACCGAATCTAAAACACTTTCATGTCTTTAGTTCTCTTTGTTACCCAAATAATGATCGTGATGACTTTGGTACGCACAAGGCTAAAGCTGACATTGGAGTCTTTGTTTGATACTGTGAAAACTCTAAGGGATACCGGATCTGATATCGTCGTACAAGGGAGATTATGGAAACGATTCATGCCAATTTCAATGAGCTTACAGAAATGGCTTCTGAGCAACACAGCTTGGAACCCGAACATAACCGTCTAAACTTCCCCCAAACCCCATCATCAGCTGAACCAAGCTTACAGCTTACTCCACGTCAAATGGAACAACTATTTGCGCCTCTGTTTAGTGATGATATTGATCAACGTGCTCCAGATGTATCAAATGTTTCCGCCGCTCAACCTGATAATAATCCAATACCTGATACACCTGAAACAACAACAACGATTGAAGAAGCACCTCCAATTGATTCTACAACAATAGCAGAACAAACCGCATCCAATGACGCTGAACCAGCTGATGATCTTCTGAACCATGACGTACTTACACCTGCAGATTATGATCCAAATGCGTTCTTCAATCCTTTTGCTAATGAAACTGCCACTTCTGATGTTGCGGAATCATCCACAAGCTATTTGAATCCTCCTAATCTGCACAATATATATCAACATCAACCCTCCACACATCGTTGGCCTAAAGACCATCCTCTTGTGAATATCATTGGAAACCCGAATCAACCAGTCGTAACTAAACAATGCCTTCAGACTGACGTTGAACATTACATTTATGCACTTACCGTTAGCCAATCTGAACCCAAAAATATTAAAGAAGCAATGACTTATGACAACCGGATTGAATCCATGCAAGAAGAACTTAATCAGTTTAAACATCTTGAAGTATGGGAATTAGTTGAAAAACCAACCGGGGTATATGTTATTGGTCTTAAATGGATTTGGAAAAACAAGTTGGATACTGAAGGTACGGTTATCAAAAACAAGTCACGTCTGCTGGCTAAGGGTTATAGACAAGAAGAAGGGATTGACTTCGAGGAATCATTCGCACCGGTTGCTCGCCTTGAGGCTGTACGGATTTTTCTAGCGTTCACGGCTCACATGCACATCACGGTCTATCAGATGGATGTCAAAACCGCTTTTCTGAATGGTCAACTGAAGGAAACGGTATATGTTAGTCAGCCAGAAGGGTTTGTTGATCCAGAATTCCCGAATCACGTCTGCAAACTGAAAAAGGCTCTCTACGGTCTCAAACAAGCCCCTCGGGCGTGGTATGATAAGTTATCATCCTTTCTCATTGCCAATAATTTCACTAAAGGATCGGTGGACCCAACACTTTTCATTCAATATCACGGGGCTCACATTTTAATCGTTCAAATCTATGTGGATGACATCATTTTTGGGTCAACACATAAAAAGTATTCAAACGAATTTTCAAAACTTATGAAAAAACACTTTGAAATGTCCATGATGGGTGAACTTACGTTCTTTCTAGGACTGCAAGTTCATCAATCACCCCGTGGTATTTTCCTTAGTCAGTCCAAATATGCCCTTAAAATTTTAAACAAACGTGGAATGGAAAACTATGATACATATGCCACACCTATGGCACATACCAAGAAACTGGACGATGATTTGCATGGGAAAATGGTTAACCCTACCAAATACCGAAGTATTATTGGGTCTCTCATGGATCTAACAGCTAGTAGACCTGACATTGTATTTGTTGTATATCTTTGCTCCCGTTATCAGTCACGACCAACTGAAACTCACCTCTCTGAGGCTAAAAGAATCCTCCGATACATCAAGGGAACCATTAATTTGGGGATCTGGTATCCGAAGGATTCTGGTTTTGAACTAATAGCTTTTTCAGACACTGATCACGCAAGTTGCTTTGATTCTCGGAAAAGTACTTCAGGTGCACTACAATTTCTTGGTGATAAATTGGTGTCATGGCAATCGAAGAAGCAGGATTGTACATCGTTGTCCTCAACCGAAGCAGAATATGTAGCCATGTCGGCATGTTGTTCTCAAGTCATTTGGATGAGAACACAACTCAAAGACTATGGTTACGTATTTGACAGAAACCCGATGTACTGCGACAATCGAAGTGCTATTGCGATCTCGTGCAACTCCGTCCAACATTCGAAGTCTAAGCACGTCGATCTTCGATATCATTTCATCAAGGAGCATGTGGAAAAGGGTACCGTTGAATTATATTTTGTGGGTACTGACCACCAACTGGCAGACCTTCTCACCAAAGCCTTAGCTCCTGCTAGGTTTACTGAGTTGATCCACCGGATTGGTATGAGGTGTTTGACTCCATAAGAACTGGACGAACTTTTGACACATTCTTAAAACAGTCAAACACCAAAAAACCTCTTTTGTAAATAGTTTATCAAAACCTAAATACAAAAATATAAAATTTATAAAATATAAAAATATTCTTCTATCTTGGTTTCTCTCAACATCGCAAGTACAAATCTTCCGTCAACACTTTGCTCTTTCAAACAATTCATTATTTTATCGATCAAGTGTTGAGGGGGAGAATGTAAATATTTTTTCTGTTTCATAAAACATTGTACTTGCATGTTACACTTTATTGGTTGTATCTTTGATAATGGTGGATACGTTTCTTGTTTCTTAACACTCATCGGACTCAAATTTGTAAAATTTCTCTATTTCTAAAGTCGAGGGGGAGTGTCGTCAAGTTTCTTTCCAAAACTTACACTTCGTGCTTAACCAAAATGGAAGTTATGGGCCGTGGTTGAAAATGGTTAAGGTGGAGGGGCCATACTTGTCAAACTTTTAAACTTAAATTTAACAAAACTGCCCACCTAATTTTTCTTTCACATTTATTTCATACATTTAATTTTTCAACTACCTCATCCCACGCCTATAATTCATCTTCCAATCCGTGTTATAAACTTCAAATCTGTAAGTGATAAAAGTTTCATTGTGTAAATTCAAACATAGGTTCTTAATAGTTTGTAAATCCAACGGTTTGATTTTTACCTAGGCATGATTTAAGGTTTACGCGTACGCGTATGAACTTGAAATCATGTTTGGGTTGTTTGTTGTGAAATGGGCGTGTTAAATCGTTTCTAATATCAATCCTTAAATTGTTTCCAACATCTAATTCAACCTAGAAACAAGTATGAATCATTTTTCAGAATTAGGGTTTATGCGTGAAATTGGGTGTTTTCTATTGTGAGTGTTTTAGGTCAATTAAATGCTTGAAAGATGTTTGTCACATGTTCAATTAACCAAATATACCATTGAATCCAACCCAGATACATCAAAACTGCATAATTAGACTTTAGGGTTTATGAACAAGTTGGTTTGGGTATTTTTGATTCAGGTGGTGTTAGATGTTAAAACTTGTTTCATTCATCTCATACGGGTCCTAGTACATACCAGAAATCATTTGGTTGCGTTTGCATGGTTAGATTGTTTAGGCGTAGGATTTGAATAAATAGGGTTTATCTTTACGCGTAAGCAAACGTTACGCATAACCAGATTCAACTTAAGATGCCATGTGAGTTTGAAAGGGATTGAATTTAGTGCTAATGAAGATGTTATGATCAATTTATTTTCAGGTTTTACGCGTGCAAAATCAGAATCAAGGGTAAAATTGGTTCCTACGCTTAAGGAATACCTTAGGCGTAGATGTTACACGTAAGAGAAATCTTTCGCTTAACTCTTAGGCGTAAGAGTCTACAAAGGGACTACGCGTATCATGTGAAGGATATGCGTAAACTTGGATTCTTACGCATAAGGCTTACTCTTATGAGTAAACTTTACGCATAACCTCCCAACCTATGCTTACGCGTAAGCTTTATGCCAAGAGTCTATTCCTACGCGTAAGATGGACTCCTACGCATAAGCTTAAGTCTACGCGTATGGTTACACAATGTTTACGCATAAGCTTACATTCTTACGCTTAAGCCAAAACTTTAACTTTACTTATGAATTGTTACGCGTACAATCTTGTAAATAAGTTACTCATAACGTCATAAGACCAAAATGTCACTAATAAGCTATAATGGTTAAAATGTTGTGTGAATGAGTGAAAACTTGGACTTTAAAATTCAAAATTAATATACTCATGAAACTTATCACGGCTACTTTGGACTGTTAGACAACAAGTGACATTGGACTCGTAACATTCATTAATATAACATATTCAATATGTGGACAATAAAATCAACTTTTGACTAACATAATGTCTTTCGATATGTTGGTTCTTTTGGCTCAATATCTTTCAGATCACGATATGGACATCACCATGGAAAACGTTAACACACCAAACGAGCTCACAATGGAAGACATATTCCCGACTGGTTATAGTATGAAGCTTGGAAAGAACAATCTCAAGGTTGATTTTGATAACTTCACCTGCTCTGAATCCTCTTTCCGAATTGCAGTGGATATTCTTAAGACTCATCCCTACAGCAACATGCTCACCCACACAGCAATTGTACCAGAGATTTATATTCATCAGTTCTGGCACACAATGGAGAAAATTGATGGTCAAGATGCTGTTACAGTGACACTCAACGATAAAAAAGTTACCATCACTGTTGTTGATTTACGAGCAATTCTTGTGCTCCCTGCTATCCAGCCTGCTCAGTATGTGCCAATTCCAACTGAAGAGGCTACACTACAATTTATGGTAGATATTGGCTATGATGAAGCTGCAGGAATCATTACCAAGCATTCTTCGGTCGACTTAAAGAATATTCCTCAGCCATGGAGAACTTTATACATCATGATCGCCAAGTCTGTATCCGGAAGAGACAGCGGTCATGAGCATCCCAAATTAATGCACCTACAAATCTTCTGGGGCATGGTCAACAAGATGCACATCGACTATGCAAGTCTGATCTGGGAAGACATGATGTCTCACCTCAAGAAGCCTGGCACAAATGTTCCTTTCATCAGATACACAAAGTTGTTGATCCAGAAGATACTCGGGGATAATCTAGACATTCCCTTGAGACTTGATGACCCCAACCATCATTCTACGTTGTTTGAGGCTACATTAAATGTTGTCAGATTCAAAGACTCATCAAAAAAGAAACAAGGTGTAGTACTGACTGACTGCCTACTCACTGATGACATTAAAAGTCTTCAATCGTATTCACGATACCAAGAAGCAGTGGCCTTAGGCAAAGTCAGATTCATGGATGAAAAGTCTTCCGCCATACCAGTCAAGAAGACCAGAAGATCGGGCAGTGCTGGAAGTGTAGCAAGCACTGGAAGTGCCCTAAAGTATCCAAAGAGGAATCCTCCCCGAAAAAGAAAAGTTCCATCTAAAGGTGCCATTCCTACTCCTAAACCGACACCTAAATTAGAGGATCAAGACTCCGAGGATACTGAGACTGATGAAGAGGTTCACTATTCAGAGTCTATTACGGATGATACAACAACAGTTGAAAAACCACTTAGTCCCAAAACAGACAAGGGTAAAACTCCAGTTGCAGAGCAGGAAGAAGAAGAGAGTTCAGATGAAGAACCAAAGGATGAGGAGAAAGACTACCACAAAACACTGAAGCATCTAAGGCTAGAGCATGATGCTACGAAATTTACTCTTCAACAAACTCGTGGCCCTGGAGGTTCAAGTGGTGGCGCACTAACCACACCAGTTCTTGATGCGGTTAATCAACCCGATAAGGGAACTGGTACCACCACTCACGAATCAACAGAGCAATAGCAGCAAGAAGATGAAATCATCTTTGATTTTGAAGTGAGGAAAAGGAGAAGGATGAAAAGATAACTGATGAAGACATTGAGGAAGTTGCTAGGGAAAGAGCTGAAGAGGAAGCTCGAGCTGAAGCTAAAGAAGAGGCTAGGGTAAAGACTGAAGAAGAGGCTAAAGCTCGCCAAGAAGATGATGATTATCTTATAGATAATCCTGAACACAACCCTGAAGGAACTTCTGAGACACCAAAAGACCCAGAGCCATCTCATCACTCTTCTTCATCAGATTCTTCATCTCATTCATCACCACCACCATCCAAAGATGCTACCACCAGATCTACATCCAAATCTGTCACGAAACCGACCAATACTTGGGCATCACGTGCCAAGACAAAGATTGTCAAAGTTTTCCGTCAAGCAAGGAAATGCAACGTTGTTAATAAGAAACTAAATCAGCTTGCCGACAGAGTCAATCTACTTCAGAATGTGATAAACGAGTCTTCGGAGGAAAGAGAACAAATCCAACAGTTTCTCAATCGAGATATCCAAGGGGAAATAGACAAGACGATAAAGGACTACACTCACAAGTTCCTTCTCGACACTGTCCCTGGAGTGACAAGGGAGATGTTCACCAGACAACTCTTTCCACATCTCATGTCTTTGGTCAAGCATACACTGGCTAATACTCCTGCAGTTATGGAAATCAAACCAGTCCCTTCTCCGGTTGTCTCTGATGCAGAATTGATCTTCAAGCTGGTAATGCAAATGTCTCAACGATCTGCAACATTTACTTCTGATGAAGCTAAACTTTTTGAGGCATTACTGGAATATCAACTCAAAACATCGTGTAAAGAGTCAGCTGAAAGGGCTAAGCGACCAAGAGATGACGATGATGCAGACAAGGACTCTGAGCCTAAACGCAAAAAGAAAACTGGCGAATCCTCATCGATGCCTCCACCACCCCAAAGGACCACCACCACCAGAAGATCTTCACAACGTCCTCCTGCTAGCGACAAACCTCAGGACTCTGAGTCTCCACCACCAACGGAGAAAACTGGTGATCATTTCGAATACACCGGTGGTGATGACGAAGAGATTCCTGAGCCCCAACAACCGCCCTCATCAACAACATCAGCCAAGCACCATTCAGCATCATCCTCCAAGTCACAGAAGAAAAAGTCTCCAACAGTTGTATCTTGGCTGGATGAAGATGACACTGCAGAATACGAATGGTTTTCACAGCTTGTTGATGCAACCCCTCAATTACCGGAAGGCCAAGAACCGGTAGATGATCGAACCATGGAGCATGTCAAGATCATTCAAGAAAAGTTTAAAGTGAAGAAGATGACGAAAGCAGAGTTAAGACCAATCAAGAACGATGCCTTTCAACTGCTTAAAGACAGCTCTGATAGTGCAATTGAAGTCGAATATCATCTCGACAACATTGCACGAGCTATGTCAAATAATATTGATTGGCTCAACCCTGAATCAAACATCGACTTCACCAGACCTGACAAGGCTCCTTACTATACTGACTGGACAAAGCCACTACCCACCATTGGTCGACCTGATCAACAACAGATTCCCTACCGGTACTTCTTCAACGATGACCTCGAATTTCTTCAGCACGGTAGCGATGTTAGCAAAAAATACGCTACCTCACTCACCTTCCCCATCCCGGCAGCAGTCTTCTCCAATAATGTTGCCATCGATGAAGAAGCCACACGAATGTTTATTAATAATGTGGTTAATTATGACCTCGATGCACTATATGGAATTCATCATTGGCCTGAATGAAGAATACTTTACAACAGAAGCTGCTAGGTACTCAAATCTAACAAAGAGGTGTACAGTGAACAACGGATCGTTGCTATAATGCATGTCAGCCTGTCTACTAAGTGGGACTACTCATTCCTGAAAGCAATTAAAGTCAAAAGCCAAGACGAACAGGAATATGACTTTACTGAAGCGGATTTTCTGAGATTGTCACTCAATGACATTGAAGACATGTATCTTGCTAAGGTACAAGGTCGAATGCGACAGTTCTCCACCAACATCCAGCTCCAGTACATCAAGTCATTGCTGATATTCATCAGAAGCATCGTTATCCAGGAACGTGTTGAAGACCTTCAACTTGCCATGGAATCATACCAAAAATGTGTTAATCTCACCAAACCGCTACTCAACTTTCCCGATGTCAACCAACTTGCTCAGTACACCATCCTTAAGAGACCAAAGTTTGGCGTCGTTTACCGCAGTGAACTTCACCATAATTGCTTCAAAGCGTGCAATGAGCTTCATAAGTTTGGTGATCACACTCTAAAGAAGGTTCGTAACGGGTTAGCATATCGGTTAAAGGAGATTCATGAAGGCATCGGGTCAAAGAAGCGGTGGAATTCTAGGGAAAAGAGGGATGCGAAGAAAATCGTCAAAAGGATTGATGAAAGGTTGTTTCGTCGTAATCAGATAAGGACTTTGGAGAGCTTCGTGGGTGGACGACCGAGTATTTATCTTACGGGCTATCAACATCTAGAGGGAACTCCCGGTGTTATTGACGGACTGCCTGGTACTCCTTGATACTTTTCTTGATTAATATTTGGATATTTTTTATCTGTTTATAATTGACTATGGTTTGTGCACACATAACAGTGTACAACCTGTACTTGTAATGAATGGACCATGTGGTACGCTTCAGTGCCACAATCCTATAAAAGGAGCGAAAGCTTCTTACTTTTGAGTAAAACTTATCAAAACTTTCATTTTTCAAAGTTTTCCTCAAAAGAACAAGTACTTCCCCTTATGTTTTCAAAACCTCAAAAGTTACTATTACTTCTTAAGGGGAGTACTTGCTAAAATCTTTGTTCACAAATGGTTCTTCGTGGAAATCTTCCCACAAAACTCGAAATGGACATATTCGATATCAAAATTTCGTCAAAAATAACATTTATATGCCATTTTTGAGGGGGGGAAAAATTGTGTGATACAAATATGTTGTGAAAATTGTGATTAAATCTTCGTGCTAAGACTTAACCCATGAATTGACGAGATCTGAATTGTCATACATCGAAAGGATTTGTCTTCCAAGACTTATCCGAGTAGATTGTACCTATTCGAGAAGCTCTTGATAGACATGAACTTTGACGGGTTTGACAACCTTTCGAGGTATTTCCACACCTTCAAGGTAGTTATTAGAGCTAGTTGTCACCTAAAAACTGACAATGTAACTCTTTAACTATGCAACGTAAACGTGTCTCGCGGGGAATTGTCTATCTTGAGTCGATTAATTCAAAAGTGCGCGCTCCTCTCTCACCGTGCAGATTTCTGTCAAAACACTTAAACACGTGTGGAGGGGGAGTATTTCTGCAAAATATAAAACTCTCACAATGGTGCAAAATGTCTTTACTCATAAACACTTAGAGAGATTTTCAAGAAAATGGTTTTATGGCAACATAGGTTAGTCATGGAGTTATAAGGTGACTAAGGTTAGGAATAACCGTCCTATGATCCGCCAGAGCCGGAGGGATCTACCCAAGGATACCACCAATAGTTAGAATTTAGAAGTCCTTATGTATGATTATAAAAAGGAGAAAATGAGAATCGGAGAAAGAAGGAGTTGAAGAATTAAAAAGAAAAGTAAAGAAAAGGGTGAAAATAAATAGCCCTCCAGATTATTCAACTTAGGGCAGACACCGGGTTCAATTCATATGCTACTGGCTGTCACTATATGACACCGGTATTGAAGATCAAAGTCGTCATAGACCCAGTGACACATGCACTATACCTTCTTATCCACTCAAGTTTCTCTCAATAGAAGCTTGTTTCATTCTCACAGGGAACCCTATGTACACTATCAGCTTTCTCTTAGAGATTGCTGGTATTAAAGAAGGAGACCCTCTCCTTAGTCTCCGCTCAGAAAAACCAAAGCGCACTATTGAGTCTAGAGCCACGAGATTCATCAAAAGATCTCTTAGGAACACTCGACATTTCATCACTTGTCGTTCAACAATAAGGACGCAAGTGATACTACTCTAGAGTCCTACACAGATCTTAGCAATCAGTCGAGAACATTTATGAGAGGTTCACAAATGTGATCCTCAGTGATTAAATGGAAACTCCTGCCAGGGCAACATCAAACAGCCCTGACAGCAGGTCACTTCGGTAACTCCTTGTGGGTTACGCTTAGTGTTGTCTCAAATGGTCTACAGTCGTGGGGTGATGCTTAGGTGTACCTCAGCGACTCACCTGAACTGTAGATGTACTTTGGTACATGATGTTATCCTACTTGAGGGACTCCAGTTCAGGAACAGCCTTTGCTAGAATTAGATATGTGTTTTCACACTATGCTATTAACACGCTCGAAGTTTAAACTTGTAAGTGCTGGAAATCCCGCTAAGGAGATTCGTTTCAAGAATCGAGTCCTGAAAATGTGGGTCATTACTTGAACTTGTTCAATGTAATGCCAACTATCCCTTATGGGATTCGGACGGCTGATTCGCCCGACCAAGGTGAATGGAATCAAGACATTCATCAGAAGAACAGTCGTAGTGGTCAATTCTTTTAGAAACGGCCACAATGATCGATTGGTGTTTATCACTAACCAATTCTTATGTTTTCTTCTTATGGATGCTCCTGGGAGATGATCGTGCAGATTCTCCACATGCTCATACCAACAACAACATTAATTGAAGTTCTCTTAAAAGGCAACACAAAAGTCAGAATGATTCTTCGTCAAAGCTAAAGAATCTACAAAGTTCAAAGACTAAAGAGAACTACATCAACACTGAAATCCAACGTCATAGAGCGTGTGAGCATGTTGGAGAAGGACGTGGAGACACCTGAGCAACGAAGCAGACCTGATGCAGATTACAACAACATAACATCACCATATCCACACCAGAACAAAGAACAAATATAAATGAAGACGTTAAAGCTGAAAACTTCAAAGAAAAACAAGATCCTCACACTGGGGAGATTGTTAGAATCAAGGCACTTCTTCTCACAAGAAAGAAGAATGTCAGAAGACGTCAAAACAACTATTACATCAGCACCAACAACGTTTCAAGATTACAGAAGTTATTAATTACCAACACTTAGGGGAGATTGTTGGAATCACTCCTAAACTATATTTCAAGTGTTTGTAATTAACATGTAATAGGTTGCTTAATTAGGCTTTTATGTTTGTATTAAAGGCAAGGCTTATGTAGAAAGCCCATAAGCCTTGGCCCATATCTAATAAGGAAAGGAAGAGAACTTGTGTGTTGCCCTAGTTCCTTTCCCTATATAAGGACTTGTAAACCTTCACTTGAAGGTTGGTTGTTCATTTCATTCAATATCCACGCATAACTTTTCCTTATCATCATTCGTACATTGTTTGTTCTTGTTCAACCGATCATCTTATCTATATTTCTTACATATTGATGCTTGTGTTACAATATGGTGACCTAACAATACAAACAATCATAAGTCCCAACACACAAATGTCTATCATTGTGTTGATCCATCAGTCATCTTGATACGTTCTATTGGTCATTGCTTAACGGTTTCTTGTTGATTTTGTAAAATCCCATGAAAGATTCTATTTCTTGGTTTAAATCATAGATTTGTAAAATACCGTGCACGTCAACATCATGCCTAACGATTCAGATTCAGTTGTATCTAAGATACTCATATTATACGACGTGATCAAAGAACAGAAGATACCCAACAATGTACAACAGACTATCGTGATTGAGTCGGATAATGCTAAAATGGACTCTTGGTGCTCATGTTCACAAGAGAGAGAGGTGCACCAGTCACAACCTGTGCAAGATAATGCAAAGGAACGCTCCATGGAAGCTTCGGATGTACCCAAGATAGAGATGCACCAGCCACAACCTGTACACGTTAATGCAGAGGAAAGCTGGATGGAAGTTTCTGCTGTACCTAGTCGTGCATCTTCTACTCAAAATGATGATTATGAGATGCATGAGTACTCTACATTTATCCCTGATGACTCCCTTACCACTAAGCTTAACATATATAAGGATCAAGTTGCCATCTATGAACAGCGTGCTAAATTTGAGCTGACCATACGTGAGCAGGAAATGGATTGCCAAATGCGTACATTAATCAAAAAAAGTAACTTAAGGGAAGAAACATTAAAACAAGAGTTAAATTTCTTACAAGAGAAACTTAATAAACTATTAATCAAAAGCAAGAACTTCAAGAAAATGTAAAAGTGCTTAAGCAGGAGTTCAAAGGAATCAAAACTTTTAAATGATTTTTCCAACCTTAAAACTTTGAAGAACAAACTTGAAAACAAGTTGTATGTACAAGGAAACACCATTCAGACTGTTCACATGATCACTAAGCATAGAGTATTAAGCGATAAGCATAGTACTGGCCTTGTAGAAGAACCCAATCCTGAGTATGGTAAGAAAGCAAAAGCTGCTCAAAAAGTGATCTATGATGGTAATGAAATCCTTAAGCCTAGACAAAAGCCTACTTGTTTAGAGTTCACTAAAGAAGATAGAGAGTTAGAAGATGCCTCTAGAGAGAAAATGGAAAAGAAACTAAAAGATCCTTGGTGTATAGATCATAATATAACGTTCAAAACTCCAAATTACACTAAGGATAATTGGATTGCCTTAAACAAGTTTAGACCTCAAACTAGATTAACCCCTGAACAAGTGTTTTGGAAGTTAGATATGGAAAAGAAAAAATCTGATGAGCTTGTTGAAAAGAATCATCCCCTTAGGAAATTGCCTCCAGCTACTGTGTATCCACCCAATACACCAATGCATTTAGTTCCTAGAACTCTTCCCACTCAAAGCAAGACCTTAATCAGCCTATATGTAGTTTACAAACTATTTGTTGACTTTGAGAAAATGTGTAAGAAGAGAATTACACCTACGAGGATAACTGAAGGGGAAAGGGGTTTTGAGCAAACAAAAGAATGTTATCTAACTGAGGTCATGCCTTTCTTTAAACAATTAAAAGATCAATTTGAAAGTCTTCAAAAGGCTATAGATACAGAAGTTAAAGAAATGAAAAGAATGTTTAATGAAATGGAAAACGAGGTTAGGATATATAAATGTGAGCTTAAGATCAATGAGATTGAGAGGAAGAATATCCACATCCTGAATGATAATTTGATTTCTAGATGTATTGCTCAAGATGTGTTCTACACTGTTACGAATTATTCCATCACTGATTCTCAATTTCATGAATTGTCTATTGCTTTAAAAGTCTCCCAAGATCGTGTCATTGAGCTTTAAACAAAAAATTCAAAATTGCATGATAAAATCGAAAAGGATGATCATGATAACATGGTCAGGCATTTTTCTAAATTAGAAGTTGATTATCTTGATTTACAATTAAAATATCAGCATCTTAAAGAAAGTGTTAAAACCTCAAATGCCAAGACATCTTCAGATGCCCCTGAGTTTGATGCAGTTTTTGAAATAAACAAACGTGATGAACAAATTCGAGCTCATTGTAACACGATCAAAAGGTTGAAAGCTCAAATTTCACTATTTAAGGGTGAAAAGAATGAAGTGACTGGCTCCCGTATGCCTCCACCTTTAGATTTTCAGAATTTCTAACTTCAAAACATGATTAATAAATTGTAAAAGGAAAATGAATGTTTTCAAGTTGAAATTTCAAAAGTTAATGCTCAAAACAAAGAATTATGTGATTCACTCAAGGTTAATCATGATAATAACAGTAAAAAGGTAACTTATTTGCTTAACGAAATTGAGAATCTGAAGCGTGTAGAAAAAGGGAAAATGCCTATCACTACTGGTGAGAATGTTGCACCAAAGGTGCCTGCTTGTTCTAAATATGCTGTAACTATGAAATATATTCCTCCTCATCTTTGGAACAATGAATTTACATATCAAACATATCTTTCGTACCTCAAGGATAGTCTAGAGTGCCTCCGTGAGATTGTTGAAGATGATAAGATAGAGAAACCACTTGATAATGATGTTGGGCATGCATGCTTATATGCCACACGATCTCAGGAACTCTTAGAATGTGTGATTGTAACATGTCCTAAATCTGGTACTAGGAAAGATAGAGAAGTTATGCCTTGTTCTATGCCTAAAGTCAAGCATGTGACCTTTGATGTGCCTCTAAACGCCTCAGAACCCAACACTTCTAGACCAGAAAATCAAATGGCAGTAAAACAAACTAAGGCTCCCGTCATCACTTCTACAGATGTTAAGATTGACAATAAAGTTAGCGGGTTAAAACCTAGAAGCAATGCAAAGAAGGATAGGATTACGCAAACTAAAAGTGATCATGAAAAGGAAGTGAAAGAACACCATAGGGACAATAAGTTTGACTTGAAGAAAAAGAATCGTGTTGGTTCTAGTATTAGCTCTAAGCTTACTGAAATTAATTCAAAGTCTTATGTTGTCTGCAATACAAGTAAAGAATGTCTATTTTCTGGTAATCAGGATAAATGTGGAGTGTTATTTCTGAGGTCTAAGAATCAAAACCCAGTTAAGAAAGTTTGGAAAGCCAAACAGATTAAGCAATCCTGGAAACCTACAGGGAAGGTTTTTACCAATATAGGATTTCAGTGGAAGCCCACAGGTCGAGAATATTCAAGCATGGCAAACCTTGCTCCTTAGCTAGATCCACTATGCCTAGAGTAGTGCCTGTTAAGGTTTGGAAGCCAACTGGTCGAATAATACCATTAGGCACACAATACCCTTTAACTAAGTCTGATTATTCCACTAGTTTAGCTCCTAGTGATAATGCTATAGTAACTAGGGTTTCTGATGATTCAAAGATTGTTTGCGCTAACCAAAAGGAACCCATTTTCACATGGGGATCCAATGTTTTCAAATTTCCACCTTTTTCTGTGTTCCAATGCAGGTTATACAAATCATCTGTTGGTACTTGGATTAAGGCTGCTCTTAACAGTTAAGGGGAAATGACAATGACGTTTGAACACAACAGTTCAAGCCTCGTACTCTAAAGAAAAGAAAAGTATATGTTTCAGTGCGCTTTATCTTTCAAAGAAGAGAAATCTTCTTATGACGTTTGAACACAACAGTTCAAGCCTCGTACTCCAAAGAAAAGAAAAGTGTACGTTTCAGTGCGCTTTATCTTCTAAAGAAGTGAAATCTTCATGTTTATGACCATTCTCATCGACATTCTTCATCAACAAGCTTCATGTTTTTCCCACGCTCATTCAACCCTCAAGTGGATCTACGTTCATTGGTGTATATTCTTATCCACTTGCTCAATCAAAAACAAAAAACTTCATTTGCAATTTTTGAGGAGGAGAAGAGTGAAGAAACTATATGTCAGTCATCAAGGGATCTGCTTACCATTTATCATATTCTTATTCACTTGCTTAAATCAAAAATGGCAACTTCGGATGCCATTTTTGAGGGGGAGAAGAGTGCATATACTACATGTTGTTGGATGCTTGAATTATGGTCATATGACTCTTCTTCAGCGCCTAATGCTTCACTTACTAAGGATAACTGGGATTCATTGTTTGGGATTCATTGTTTCAAGATATGTTTGATGAGTACTTCCAACCTCTAACGAATGTTGATCATCCAGTTCCTGAAGCTCCTGCTCCGGTTACTACTGACTCAACTGGTTCACCATCTAAGAAGTACAACTCAGACTACTCAAGAAGCCTAATTGTTGGATATGGTTTTCATAAACACATAATCAAGCACTAGTATGGATCGAATGGTTTGAGGTTTTAGAGAGAGAAAGTGGAAGATGGGATCCTTTCTAGAGAGAGAGAGTAAACAAAAGAAAGAAAGTTTAGATTAAGTGAAAGGTCCAACCCTCTACCTTGGGAGGTAGAGGGTATTTATAGTTACATACTACACGTCCTCCTTCGGACTGTGGATCAGGCATACAGTGGGTAAAGACCCATCCGTCCTCCACGGTGTTGCTCTAAACTAAATAACTAACTAAATAACTACTAAATAACGTAAATAACGATATGTCTACGAGCTAACTTATGCTAGATTATATATGGGGTGACCGACACTTCACTATGGAATTTCTAATTCCTAACAATCTCCCCCTAAGGGAGGTCACCCCATGTTTTACATTTTGAATCTTAGCATTCTATTTAATCTTCAGTCTTGAGCTCGTAGACTTTAATTCTTCAACTTCCGCATATTTTGTGCTTTAGCAGTGATACTTCAAAGTCCGCATACTTTGTACTTTTTAGTGGAGGCCTTTGACTGATCCACGTCTTTGATGATCTTCGAGCTTTCTTTGAGATCATCAGCCACAGTAAATCTCTGGATCACCCTTTATTGTGTTGCCTTCATGTGATGTTGTGACTTTTAGACCGACATGCTCACACTTTCTGGATCATGACATCTTTTCATCAGAGTAGCGGAAGCATCTTTTGTATGTCTTTGATGATCATGATTTTCTTCAATTAAGTGCGAATGCTATGAGCATGCGGTTGTGAATTGACTCCTCAATATCGATCAACTGCCACCGTCTAACAGTTCCTGCAAACAACAGTTAGCACTAAAACACACGAAAGTGTCTTTGTTCACTTTCGTTGAATATAGTTGCAAAAACCACGGTTCCTCGTTGATCAGTATAAATACTGCCTGTGATCAGGTAGGATTCCTAAGAATCTACTTGACAGGGTTTCGCAGCTTGATCAAGCCATTCTCAAACTGGAGCGTCTCAAAGTAGACAACACGGAGTGAGTGAACCAGCGAATTGAGATTCACTGATTGATTAAAAATGATTTGAAAACAATCGTGTATTGCTTGAAGAAAGAGTTTTGCAATACGATGAAAGTTTAGAAGAAGAAATCAATTTTCAATCATAAATACCCTTTTAAAAACTTAATACGCAGTCGATGTGCTAGAGAAAAGATTTGTTGAGCACAACGACCGGTTTTTCAAAGGTGTCCGTCAATCCATTTCCTGGACCAAGGTTGATTCGAGAATGAATCACCCCATTGTTTCTATCCAGTTGTCACAAGCTTGATCTTATGAAAGATCTCACATGTCACCTACCAAGAGCTTGTTTGATGTTGGCTCTAGAAGGATTTCCATCTTCATCGTGAATATTTAACATATCACTCGGATGTTCTGGCAATACCACAAGGATAATACGTAGGACTCTTAATATATAATCTTACTTTCCACATTGTGTGAAATAGCAAGTCTTCATTAATTTTGTGTCCTAATGAGATATTGTGTGTGATCTCTTGACTCTAGACTCAAATGTGCATTTTGGTTTCCTATGCCAAAGACTAGGGAGAGGGTCTCCTTCTTCAATATCAACAATCTCTAAGAGAAAGTCGATAGATTATGTAGGTTCTCCGTGAGAATGAAACAAGTCCTTTTAAGAGGAACTTGAGTAGCTTAGGAAGTTTAGTGCAGTGCGTCACTGGGTCCATGACGTCTTGTCTTCAATACCAGTGTTACCTTAGTAACCACCAGTAGCATATGTATTAAACCCGGTTTCTGCCCTAAGGTTGAATAAATGGAGGGCTATTTCTTTTCACCCTTTTCTCATTTCATTTCTTTTTCATTCTTCAACCCCTTCAGTGCTTAGCAAGACTTCATTACTAGAATCTTGTTGGGTTTATTCCAGTTCTAGCTCTTTCTCAGTCCGCACTCTTCCCATTTCTCACTTTTCTCCTTTTTTCAATATACCTAAGGACTTTACACTATCTAGTGGATTGTCCCTGGGTAGATCCCTCCGGCTCTGGCGGAATCGTGGGAACGAGTACCTAACCTAACCATCCTTATAACACCATGCATAAAGTAAACTGGTCGGTCTTTTGGTATAGTTCATTCCTTCTCGAAACCAATTGAAAAATCATTTGGAAAATCAATCAAGGTACTTGTGATATAAAAACAAAACATTTTGTACCTTAATTGTTTTGATCATTTAGAAATGCTCCCCCTCAACATGTGCTCATGATTTTGAAATTGTTTAGCACATGGAGGCAAGAGTTCTTTGAAATAATTTCTTGATCACAATTTCCGTGGAAAAGGCCATTTGATTTTCTTGGTAAATTCTCCCCCTTAATATGTGCGTTGGTTATTTGAAATCATTTAACACATAAGGGAAAGAGTTCTTTGAAGTACTTTCACGATCACACAGCCATATAGAAAACCATTAGAAAATCAATCAAGGTACTTTATGTTGAAACATATAAATCTTTGTACCTTGAAAGTTTATTTTCTTTTGAAATGCTCCCCCTCAATATGTGCTTCGAGATTCGAAAGCGTTTAGCACATATGGGAGAGAAGCCTGCACTTTTGAGTCAAATTGATCATCATTTATCAGATTTCATAATTAAATCACAAATTCTCCCCCGATCAAAAATATCAAACCCTTTGAGATTTTGGATCCCAAGTGATTTAATAAGGTTTAGAAAACATGGGAGAAAATGTGGCCAGGTTTAAATTCTCATCTGGTTTTTGGTTAAATGCTCCTCCTCAATCATGTGCAACATGTGAAATCGTTTGGCACATGAAGGAAGGAGTGCTTTAGAAACAATTACCCTTTAAACAGATTTGAGATTCAAATCACGATCTCTCCCCCGATCAAAAATTTCAAACCAATTGAGATTTGTGATCCCGATTGATTTAAATCATTTATAAAATTTTGGGGAAAGACGTGGCTTGATTTAATTTTGAAATTGACATATAAGGAACAATTTTAGACATTAAAGATTGTTAGTGTCAGGTATGATAGTTTTTAAGAGATCTTTAAGTAAAATAAAACAATTGCACAATTAAACAAGAACAGAAAAAAATTCATTTTGAAAGATCTTTGAGTTTTAAAGAAAATCATACCATGACATAACATTAAATCTTTAGATCACCACTTTATTTCGTACAAACGGACTTGTTAGATGAAATATTGTTTGAAGATATTTAAGTTTGAAATCACTCTCCCCTTAAATCAATGACCATAGTCGTTGATTGAGTGACTTATGTTTAAAAATGAAGTCCGGTTGATTTCCAAAATTTGAGATCAATTTATTTTCAAAACAATATTTTTCCCATTAAAGAAATTCACAGCTATGGAGAAAACCTGTGCAGCAGTCATAGCAGCGCTTTCAGTTCAAAACAATAATTTTAAAATTGTTTTAAGAAAAAAATGGTATCATCCACTACTTTTTCCTGCACAAGATACGTTAGGTGGTTAAGAATAACAAGTTGCTTCTTTTGTTGCTGAGAGGGTGAGAGAAAACCATCTGCTGATGCAGTGAGACCTCTGATGCATCTATCGTGCCAACTATCCATAGAGAGATCCAATTAAGCTCCGTTTCTTCTTTTGTCGACCCAAGAAATAATTACCTTTTCCTTTTGGCAACCAATCATCTTCTTTTGTGGGATCCTGAATAGGAACATTCTTATATGCCATGGAATTTGCATACGTTAGTAGAAACAGATAAACATATATAGTGGTTGACAACACCCAAACAGCAATCGACTAATAAAAGTCAATCCAACATATTAATCAGATCATGTAAAGCATGGGAATAATGTGTTTATCAAACTATAGTCATCTAATCCTAACAATCATATCCTAGATTCCTAGTCCTTCAACATAGGTAAACATCTTTTTCAGTTAAGTACGTAGAATAATTAAATAAGTACGTTAGATGATATATAGATTTGAAAACATTCTCCCCCTCAATCAATGACTCATTTTCTGAAAAGTTTAAAAAGCGCTGAAGTCATTGATTGAGTTTTCAAATATTACGAAAAACACTCATTCTGATAGATTTTCAAGCAACTCATTTTCCACCAGTTTTTGAACAACAGATATTTTTCTGAAGAATTTTAGACGGAAAAACATTTGTGTAGGAACAGCAGTCCTTCGACATACTTTCCTCATTTTGTTTTGGATAAGTGCACGAATTTATGAAAATTGGTTTAGCACAACACTTTCCTTCTTTTGAAGAGCGGGTTGCTATCGGAAATAATAGCAAGCCATTGTTTAAACACGGGTTACAGTCTGAAATAACTGCAAGCCATGGTTTTAAGCGCGGGTTGCAGTCTGAAGTAACTGCAAGCTATTTTTTTAGACATGTTTTGAAAAGAAATATTTACACCTCCTGCTCGAACTTCATCTATGGTCCCGTGCCATTGTTGAATGACATTTCTAAGACCGTAGATGTTATCGATACCAGAAGACATGTCTTTAGAAAAACAATATTTTTGGTATTTTTCAAATTTTCTGATTTTTATGGATTTTTGATGGTTTTATATTTTTCTATTTTCTTTTTGCTGGTTTTTATATTTTTGTATTTTGCTTTTTGATAAATATTTACAGATATAGTAAATGATATATTTTAAGAAGGATGATGATACGAGTACCGAGATAAGGATATCGAGCAACCCCGTTGTAGAAGATAGAACTCATCATCTCTTAAACTTTCACCACCAAAGCTTCCGAGGCTCCAGAATTGACAGAACATGGGCCTTTAAGAAATAGAGACTTTGGCAGCTTCCCCCAAACCGAAAATCCATTAGATGAGCAGATTCGAAGCTCTATTTCAAGCTTACCTTAGCCAAGTGCACATAGGAGCACACCATTATCATAAATCCTGTTGCTCCTTTTAAGAACGATAATCGAGATTCTCCATTCGGGGTTATATCATCAAATAGAAGAACATCAACGTATCATCCCACACATGAATAACTCTTCTCAAATTTATTTCCACTGGAGTCTGAAGCGATGCATACCAAGAAGTTGTCAAGAAACCATTTCCCCCCAAGTAGTTGAAGTGATGCAGCCAATCTCATATAATAGAGCTCACGAACCCGAATACACATATCCCCAAAGACAGAGAAGCTTATAACATCGAAGTAGCAGATTAAGTCAGATAGCAGAAGAATAACCCCGATGTATACTTTTCTCTCCCCTGAAGAAAGTGTATGAAGCTCAAGAACCCGAAGTACCCGAATGCCTAAAGAGAGAATAACCGATAATATTGAAGAAGCAGGCCGAATCACTGATTATCTCTGCGGATGTCAACTCCGGAATAAGTGATTATATCTCTGAATCACTGATTAAGCTCTCAAGTAAAACAGCTGAGCGTCCCCAATGTACACAATCTCCCTCTCCCCTGATGATTGCGATAGCATCAAAATCATCACACACTTCTGTACCTCTTTTATCACCAGAAACTGACTCTTCCATGTCTTCCCCCACATAGTTGGAATAAGAACAGTAAACGCCATGAGTCAAACCTTGAGTTTCTCTGCGATAATGACATTTGTATTCCTGTGATTTCTTCAATCACTTAGAAGTATTAAGTTCATCAAGTTTACTCGCGTTTAGATACGTGTCTCCATCCCCCTTGCTGGTTTTGATACTTCAGAATCAGCAACACACTATAAGCCCGTGTACTAGAAATCTTTTGAGAAGATCGCTTGAAGTCTTTGTGAGAATCGTCTTGCTGAAGTAGAATTTGAGCAAGTCTAATTGGAGATTAAATCTGACATTACACACTCCCCCAATTAGTGATCTCCCCTAAACTGGCAATCCTTCTGATAAATGCCCAGAATAAGAAGAAGTCTTTATATCGTTAAATGCAACACGTCTTTAGTCTTCTAACATGCAGCAGAAAATGTAGAACAGACTGTAGACTCGTCCTTCTTCAAGATTGTCCAGTTAGGGAATAGATAGTTAACATCTTCATCTCACCAAAAAATCATCCCAATTAACTTACCACTTGAAAATCCCCTTAACACAAATCCCTCCCAATCAAACAAGAACAGAAAGATGTTCATCAAGGAAATAAGCAATCAGCCCACAACGAACACACTAAATGGTAACACCAAACTACCAATCACATCAAACAAGAACAGAGAGATTGTTTGGAATCATCATGTTGACGTGTACGTGAAGCATTAACCGGAAACACTTTGTCAATAAACTCATCAGTCCGTGAGAAGATGTCAACTAACGGCTCTTAGAAGAAACTCCATGTAAAGATGACCCGATAAGAAGAAGCTCGGTTCTTACATGAGTTAGGAGCCGTATAACCATATATTCTCAGATATAACTCAACATGTAGAATTATCATACTTCTTCTCCCCCTCAAGAATTGCATACGAGGATGTCATTCTTGATTAAACAAGTGATTATCTTCATAATGTAGTTTCTTCACACTTCTCCCCCTCGAAGGTTGCAAATGATGTCGACATCACCATTTTAATTGAGCAAGTGGAATAAGACTAGTACTGGTAGTTCGGTTCACTTGATAATTGTACGCGCATGGAAAAAGTATGAAGCATGTTGATGAGAATGGTCATAATAAGAAGATTTCTCTTCTTCCGAAGATAATGCGCACTGAAGCGTACACATTCTTTTCTTTGAGTACGAGGCTTGAACTGTTGTGTTCAAATGTCATAAGAAGATTTCTCTTCTTTCGAAGATAAAGCGCACTGAGACGTACACTTTTCTTTTCTTTAGAGAACGAGGCTTGAACTATTTTGTTCAAATGTCATAATGCATGTACATCAACTTTGACTAGCCTGACCTCCTGAATCAGGAGATATGCGTCCTTTATTCATCCAGGCTTTGAATATTCCCATGTAGTGATTGATCGATGTACCTGCAATTGAGTAAGGACTACCTGCACTAACATTACAAACTTGATTGCATATATTTTGATTAGTGACATTAGTATCCAAACCCTTTGGGGTTTCACGGTCAACCTTGAGTTTGCCATCGGTAAACCGCCTTCTGGTTGGTATCCACTTAAGTCTAGTATTCTTAAGAATTCTACCAGATGGTATCCATTTATGGCAAGGTCTAGGATTGTTAGGCTTCTTATGCATAGTGGAAGACTTGTCGCTATTCCTAGTTTCCAAAGATTTAGCAGATGGTAAACATCTAGGCAAAGTTTTTGGTTTATTTTGCTTCATATGCATTGAAGATGACTTAGTGTAAATCTTAGACTTAACAGGTTGAACCTTTGCACGAGCATTTACATTATTCAGGGATTTTGTGAAACAATTATCATGATTTGCATTAAAGATACATTTCAGACACTTTGAGCAAACAGCTTGTTTGGATTCAGAAATAGATCTAGATTTCTTGGAGTGATCAGCTATGGGAATAGATTTAATCGAAATGCAACTAATCTTAGATCCAAGCCAATCCCTAGTCTTTAGTTTAGTGTTCCTAGGTAATGGTTTAGAACTACTAGCAGTGCCTTGAAATCTCGAAGAATTCATCACCCTAGGTCTTGCACCTAAAATTCCGTCTTTTCGAATATGTGCCTTCTTTCTAGCCATTTCTAGATAAGAGTTCTTATACAAGTCATTCATAGCATTTTTCCTAGGCAAGTAAGGTGAAGTGACTGGTTTTGTCAAAGCTTGTTTCGCATCAACTTGGGAGGCAAACCGCGTTTTTGAAAATTTTAGTCGTTTAGATCTAAACGCATTCGGTTGTCTAATAATTGGTTTCCCCAAGATTGATGGTTTTGCAAACTTAGTGTTCACAATATTCCCTGTTGTTTTTCTGAGATCATTTTTTAAGGCAACAATTGCGAAACTTTTTTTCTGAAGTTGAGCTTCGAGTTCATCAATTTTGGCTATCAAAGAGTTTGTTTGTTCCAAAGACTTAGTTCTAGCATCTTTGACAGAGTCACTTGGGTCTATGTGATGCTTTCTCAAAGACTCATTTTCCTTTAGTAATTTGGCCACACAAATTGCTAATTCATCATTTCTCATTTTAATATCATTAGTAGCATTAACATCAGAATTACTTGTAACCAAATTGCTTTTCACATGCATATCAGAAATATGTTTCTTCAAATTGCAGATTGTCGAGTTTTTGTCCTGAAGCTGAGCTTGTAAATCATTTATTTCAAAAAAATCACGAAATTCAGGGAATTCCGGGTTGTTGCAAGGTTTCTCAGTTTGAAAACTTTCTTCTTTTCTTTGGATTGCAATTTCAAGTGAAATGCAATGTTTTTCAAGTTCTGAGAATTTATTTGAAAGTTCATCAAAAGTTATCTTATCAACCATATCATTAGTTTTGAAACACTTTATCTCAGACTCAGCTTCAGTTACAGAACATGTATCAAGAACATTTTCTGTGATGTGATCAGTTTGCACAAGAGTATTTTCAGATGCATTATGTTGAACAGTTAAGGGTACCTCATCACTTGACACATGTTCATTTATCGGTCTGACATCTGCATCCTCATCATGTGTAGCAAGAGTCACTGAACTACTAGCTGTTTCAAGCTTATTTGTCTCTGAGCCCCTGTATTCAGTGCCAACTGATCCATCATCTGGTGCTTTACCCATCTCAACACAACAATCTCTTGATTGCACTCGACATTCATTCACCCTTCTAATTTTTGTATCCACATCTTGTCTGACAGGAGTTACTGAATAGCTGGTTACATCATTCTTTGTTGTCTTTGTTATTTTGCATTCAGCAACACCCGATCTTTCAACTGATACATTACCCGGCTCATCACAACTATCTCTCAACTGCACCCGACACTCATCCACTTTTTCATCTTTTTGAACACCTTCCTTAATATACTTCTCCACATTATCCATGAGTTGGATTAGTCTCTCTCTGAACACATTAGCTTTCATCCCAGTGTGATTCTTAAAGCACATTTCAGTCCCTAGATAATCATAATCTGAAGTGTATTCCCTTTTGATGAATGACTGAAGTTGTTTGTTGATCACCTGAAGTGCAGCTTTAGAACTAGTTTCTTGAACCTTTTTCCTGTTAAGTTGTTGTTCTAATTGTTACAAGTTCAAGAATAATTTGCTTGTGAACGTTATTAATTCTTGACGGAAAAGAGTAGTAAATGTTCATTCAATTCCCATAGATAGAAGTAACGTGAGGTGTGAATGAAGTTGTCGATAAGGTTCAATGCAACTTTCCTTATCCTTTGCACAAGCATTCTGTAACCTAAACTGGTGCAATTCGCTCTCTTCAGACTCTAAGCATGAAGATCTCACATCTTCATTGATTGATTCCATCATCTGTAACCGTTCAGTATAGCTAATATTCTGATGGTTGTCTACAGCATCATGCAGTTTGAGTACTTCCGAAATCACTGAATCAGTAGGGTAAGACATGATGTTGTTGTATACACGGGATTTTACAAGTCTCTGATATAAACCGAGAAATAGAATCTTTCGCGGGATTTTACTAAAATCAAGACCAAACCATAAGAGAGTGAGAAGTAGATTGTACTAAAGGAACTAAAAGATGATAAGGAAGTGAAGATAAATTGGTGGTATGGTTGAGTTTGTGATATTCCCTAATTCTTTATATATATACCCCCTGTTTCGGAAAATTAGGGTTTGAAAACAAGGGTTTTGAATGTTAAGTATACTTAGGCGTAGAAACCAGGCTTAGGCGTAGACAACAAATCTTACGCGTAACTTCCCTTCTTACGCGTAGTCAGGAGCTTAGGCGTAAATTGAAAATCTTACGCGGAACTTCCTTTTACACGTAAGTGAATGCTTAGGCGTAAATACATCTTACGCGTAAGCTTTAGGAAAAACGTAAGCTTATACGTAGACTTAATGTTTATAAGTAAGAACCTAAGGCTTAAGATAACCTTAGGCGTAATAATTAACTTAAGCGTAAGAATAACTTAGGCGTAAACTTTTACTCGTAAGAAATTAAGCTTATGCGTACGTTTAGGGTTTTGCCCAAAAAATCCTTTACACTTATCCAAGTGTAAAAGATATCCACAAGTCGAAGTGTTTTCAGGCTTATCCAAGCAAGAAAAACACTGAGTAACCGTTGTAGCGTGATGATTCTTCACCAAATGCTTAAGCGTAGACCTTAGGCGTAGATTTCACTTCTTACGCGTAGACCTTAAGCGTAGGAATAGGGTTTTGACTTTTCCTTATGCGTAATACTAGGGTTTTGACTTTTTGTCCTTGAACTCCTTACGTGTAAACTGCCCAGATTTTTGCAAAAACACTAATTTTCACCCAAAAACACGAGTCCAAATGATTTCTTTTGCACAAACTTCTTCCAAAACACTCAAATGACAAGAAAGTTTTGAACTTTATCAACCAAAGTGACTTTTAAGCTTAAGCGTAAACTAGATGCACAAAACAAAAACGAGTTTAAAAGCGACTTACAACACGTAAAGATTCAAACTTTTTGCCAAAACTAGGATTCTAAACACAATATAAACCTTAAAACATAAGAATCTTGAAGATTTTAGTGCAAAAATGAAAGTTTTAAGCGTGATAAAGGTGTAGAACGTGATATTATACGCGTAGACAACAAAGACCTCAAAACCAAAAGATTTCACCCATACCACTAGAAATCCAAGAACATGAAAGATGGATGATCAAACCATAGCTCTTGATACCATTTGTTGGATATTGGTTTTCATAAACACATAATCAAGCACTAGTATGGATCGAATTGTATGATGTTTTAGAGAGAGAAAGTGGAAGATGGAATCCTTTCTAGAGAGAGAAAGTAAACAAAAGAAAGAAAGGTTAGATTAAGTGAAAGGTCCAACCCTCTACCTTGGGAGGTAGAGGGTATTTATAGTTACATACTACACGTCCTCCTTCGGACTGTGGATCAGGCATACAGTGGGTAAAGACCCGTCCGTCCTCCATGGTGTTGCTCTAAACTAAATAACTAACTAAATAACTACTAAATAACGTAAATAACGATATGTCTACGAGCTAACTTATGCTAGATTATATATGGGGTGACCGACACTTCACTATGGAATTTCTAATTCCTAACACTAATCTCCAGTTATTCCTCAAGGCATTGTTAATGACTATCATTGCAGTTGCACTCATGACTAATGATCCGCTCTTTGGTATTTGATTCGTTGTTTGTGATTGTGAAAAATAAACACAATATCAATTTATCAAATTAACCGTGAAATTCGACAAATCAACCTTTTAGGAAAAAGGGTTAACGTGCCAAAGCTCACGAATGTGAATAAAGTGATACCGGAAAAGTGATTTTCCCGGGTCGTGTCCCAACGAGGTGTGAAATTGACGGTGTCATTGAGTTTCGTGATTAGGACTTGAATTCGTTAAACGAATTTGGGTTTTGATTACGCTAATCTACAAATTAAAGAACGGGAATGAAAATAAAGCACGTAGAACATAGTAAACTTTAAATAAACTACTACTAAGCCTAAGAAACAATAAAATAAAGCTAAATTACATCCTAGGGTGTTAAAATACAAAAACCCGAAAAACCGGGAACGCACCGAGCCCCCGAAAGTGAAAAATATGCAATTTAAGTCCTACGAGTGCAAAACTAATTTTCCTCATTCTACATGACTAAAAATAATTTTAGAAAAAAGCCGGGAATTTTTTTCGACTTTTAAATTATTTATTATGAATTAAACAAAATTTTAACTAAATTAAATTATAAAAAATACTAAACTATTTTTGAAAAATCTGAAAATTTCACTAAAAATACTTTATGTAATGCAGATCCTAGGAAAAATAAGCACAAGCTACCAGCTATCCTAAATAAGCTATGAAAAAGCAAACTGAGTAATAAGCTATTTAATCTGAAATTAGCATAAATGGAATAAATGAAGAAGAAAGGTACTCAACATCAAGTTAGCACAGATGGCAAAGGGATTGTTTGATGGGTCTGTGTAAGCGTGGAGATCAGGGGTTCGAATATTTGAACCCCCTTTTTGCAAACATTTTTTTTATTTTTGATTTTTTTCTTTTTCTTTTTGCAACTTCAAGTTGAGATCAAAGTAAAACTTTTTTACAAAATCGAAACTTACCACACCTGAATATTAAGCAGTTACAGAATAAAAAAAAGAAATGAAAACTGAAAACAATCCTAAGGGGGTGTTTGGGTAATGGCTGCCATGGCTACTAAAAGCGTCTAAAACGCTAAACTATGAGCTAAAGACTAAATGGTACTATCTAAAACAGCTAATAAGAACTAAGTCTAATAATAAGCAATAAATTAAGCTGTGTTGAAAGAAAACTACAAGGTACAAAAAGCTAGCAATGGACTAAATAAGCTGTAATAAGCACAAACTAAGCTAAGAACTTACCTGAATCTGAGCTAAAAAAGATCATGGGGCTTCGTTGGCTGCTGATGCAGCAAGATGTGCAGCAAGGGGTACTTTTAACGCTTATTGAAAGGCAACTAGAGGGCGTCCAAAACACAAAATAAGCAAAGGTAGTCACTAATCTCACATCTAACTCGCTAATTGCAACATAAATTAGTCCTAAGCCTATCTAAAAACTACTATAATCTGAAGCAAAAGTGAATACCTATAGCTGCTGTGAGGCTGTTTGGGACAGTGAGACAAAACTAATGAAAACTCAACCTTACTAATTTTTATCAACTAAAAGATAAATGCAGCTTCAAACTCATGGACTTAGCACTCTAAAACTGATTGAACACCAAAAGTGGGTCAAAACTTATCTTTGACCCAAGAAATACACTAATCCAAACACCCCTCAAGGGGCAGAAATGCTAGTGACAGAAACCAATTGTGGTGAGATTTTGACTTTTGAAAATGGTTTAAAAACAGATGTTTGGCTAAAAACTTAGATTCTAATTACTTGAAGTGGTTTTGACATAACTTGAACACACAAGGACAATGCTTAAAACAGATTTAAAGCAACAAATAAATTAAAATTTTTAAACAAGAACAATAACAGGGAATTAAATTGCGTTGACTGAATTAAAATGTCATTTAAATTAAATTACAAGAATGTAAATGGGACTAAAACTTCAAGAAATTCTAGACAACTTGTACAATTTCACTACTTGCTTATTTATACTAAAATATGAAAAGAAAAGGTCTTCTCTCTTTGTCTGCTTCTGGTAGTGCTTTCTTTGTGAGAGAGATGAGTATTGAGCTTTTGTGCTTCTTTCATCTTCAATCAAGACCATTGATGTTGTCTTGGGAACCAATCCATAACATCCAGCCATTGAAGCTTTGTTTTCTTCACTCATCCAATAAGAACCCCATGGATTGCCAAGGTGGAAAGCAAGTCATGTGAACTTAGTTTGTTTGCATCCTGGAGTGAGAGGGAAAGAAAGAGGGATGTGAATTATCTTTGGCGCCAAGGTTTTATTTCAGGGACTTTGTGATTTTAGGGTTTTGTTTCTTCTGGGTTGAAATGGGAAAATGGGTAATAAGGGGAAAGGTTTATTGGTAAACGGTTAAGGGTTCAAGGGTGTTGGGGTTCATTGGTAAGGGGTTTTGTTTTCCCAATCTCACTTCAGAAACGCGTCCCGGGCTTTGAAAATGCAGAAAATCCACTTCCGGCTCCGTCCACAAAGCACTTTCTTCATTCCGAGCTCAAATATGTCCGTTTTTGCCTTGTTTTCGATCCTTTTGTACCTGCAAGTCACAAAACACACTCAGATGATATTTTTAACATATTTTGATCATATTTTGGTGTTTTTGGTCATTTTTGAGGTATTAGGTGGGTAAAAACGATGAGTGAATAAGCACTCATCAGTATTCCTTTGCCAAATCTTCACGAATCATTGTTCTTCCATAAGTGTGCTCTGTAAATCAACCATATGAACGTTAATGAAAATGACTACATCATCCACTTGAAGACATCATTGGTGAATCTTCCAGATAAAGGAAGAAGGAATTGATGTTGAGGAATCATTGGATCTAGTTCATTCAATGGATCGATGTACATCTGATGGTATGTTTATTCATATGTTGGGCATTTGACACAAAGTGATTACTTCGGAGTTAATTGTTTATCACTTATTTGAGGTTGAAGTTGACTTTCACAAAGGCGTGTTCTTATTTTATCTTGAAATCGGGGATGGTTGGATGCATGACTTTCAATGATAACTTGCTCGTGATTGAATTTAAGTTGAAGACCTGGTTTATCTAGTTACCAGCAGTCGGTATGGATAATTGAAGACCTGGTTAACTATCACTTTAAGGAGTTACATTTTTTTACTCAGTGACACACGCATATGACGTTGTGGATAATCGCAAGAGGTGTTAATGTCTCATACTTTGATTGAGTATTGAGTATTTAATAGATTTGCTTGGAGCATAAATTCTCGACACCGTTCTTCCAACATTAGTGCAAGATTAAGATACAAATGCGGGATCTCTACTTCAGTTTCAAGTTTGGTATACCGGGTTTACTTCTTCAGTGGTCACTTCAAATTGTCTACATATGGGTTGATAAAGATAGTCAGAGAGAGTTTCTGTAGCAGTTGATTCTCACAGGATTCATTTGAGCTAATTTGTTGTTCTTCTCTATTTCAAGAATATTTTGTATATATAATGTGTTGCTGATTCTGAGGTATCAAAACCAGCAAGGGGGAAGGAGACATACATCTAAACACACAACGAGTACACATGATGAACTTAATACTTCTTCTCTATTGAAGTAATCCCGGGAAAGACAAATGTCATATCCGTAGAGAAACTCAATGTTTAACTCGTAGCCTTTGGTGTGTTATTCCAACTATTTGGGGGAAGTGGTCTCTGGATACTTTTGGTATGTGTTATCTCAGCCTTCAGTAGGAAGAAATATGAGAAGAATATTTGGAACGTGAGATGATATTGCTTATTGACATCTTCTATATGATTTATGATAAAGTGCTTCCGGTTAGTGCTTCATGTACACAATGTAATGATGATTCCGATGAGATCGCAACCATCAGGGGAGCGATATGTGTACATCAGGGTCGCACAACATGTTCACATGATCGAGCTTAATCAGTTATTCTTGAGTCGATATCCACAGAGAAGATCAAGTGATTCAACCAGTTATCGTGATGTCGTTGTTTCTTCTCTTGTTGGATACATGTGTACATTATGGGATGAATGGTTATATGGAAGATAACTGGAATGCACTTAGTTAAATGAAGATGCTGATATGTTGTTCCCCTGAATAGACAAATGCTTGCTCAATCTCGAAGAGTAATGTGTACTTCGAGGACGCACAACAGGTTCATGTGATCGGGCTCAATCGTTTATTCCGGGTTTAATAACCGCAGGTTCATGTGATCGGGCTCAATCGTTTACTTCGTTGTTATCGTCTTCTTAGGGTTCTTGAGCTTCATACAATTAGACTATTTGCTTCACTTCATCTTCTGAGGGGAAATGGTCTTAATTCGAAGTTTGTCGGTTTGGGGGGAAGCTACCAAAGATTCACATTTAAAAAGCTCATGTTCAGACGATTTTCTTAGAAGCCTCGAATGCTTTGGTGGTGAAAGTTTAAGAGATGTTGATTTCTTTCTTCTATAACGTGCTGAACGATATCCTTATCTCGGTACTCATTTCATCATTCTCTTAAACTAAATTATCTTCTTTGTACATATTTTATCAAAAAGCAAAATACAAAATTATAAAACCAACAAAAAGAAAATAGAAAATTATAAAATGTTCAAAATCCATAAAAATTAGAAAATCTTGAAAAATTCTAAAAATATTGTTTCTTTTGTCATGTTTTCTTGGTTCGATAACATCTACGGACTTTGAATTGTCATTCAATAATGGCACGGGTCTTTAGATGAAGTTCGAATTGAAGTAATAAATTAAAAAAAAAATGAGATGGAGAAAAATGGTGGTTTATTGTCATTTCAGGCAATAACCCGTTTTAAAAGAAAGAACAGAGCCATGCTTTATCTTAATTTTAAAACCTCATGCTCTGATTCTAAAAACAAATGTTTGTCGCCAAAAAGACAAATGTTTCCCTCCAAATATTTTTCCTTCAAAAAATTATTCTGAAAAATATTTGTCATCTAATGAAAACAAAATTGCTTTGAAAATAACTTGCACTCTATTTTTGAAAATCATATGGACTTATCATTTGTAAAAATCTCTAACACTCAATCAAAAACTTACGTCATTGATTGAGGGGGAGAATGATTTCAATCAAATCAAAAAGGTTATTTTTCAAACAATTGGCACATAAACGAGCAAGGTCTACTTTTGGATAATCAAAAAGAACAATGTTTTTATATAATTGGATCCAGACCTAGGTTGTGTTTTCATAAGATACTTATGCATGCTTGAACAATGGAGTTTAAAGTTTCAAATCTGATCCTTATCAGTTAAAATGTTTTTCAAAAGCAAGTCACAATTCTCTTCAAAAGTTTTCAAAATTAAGTTAAAATCAATAGAGATCACAAATCTCAATGGATTTGAAAATTGTGATCGAGGGAGAATTTTTTATTTAAATTGGATATAAACGGATAATTCGATAAGTGGTTTAGAAATATAATAACAAGCTCTCCTCCCTACATGTGCCAAACGATTTCAAATTTTCCACGCACATGTTAAGAGGGAGCATCTATCTTAAACCAAAAAGGATTGAAACGTGATTGACTTGTATCAAAAGTGCAAGTTCCTTCTAATATGTGCAAAACTCTTTCAAATCTCGATGCACAGATTGAGGGGGATCGAATTAAAGAAAACCTCATCCTTCCCTAAATATTCCATTCAATGTGCTTAATATACTAGATTTGATCGGGAAGTGATGATGATCGTTTTAGAAAATGTTAATCAAAAGATTGGATCTTTCATTCTCAATCTTAGGTTTCAAAAGTCTTCTTGCCTCCATGTGCTAAAATAATTTCTTATATTTGAAGCACATGTTGAGGGGGAGCATTTCTAAAATATCAAAAACAATTAAGGTACAAATAATTTGATTTTATATCACAAGTATCTTGATTGATTTTCAAATGGTTTTCAATTGGTTTCGAGGCGAAAGAACAATACCAAAAGACCAACCAATTTTACTTTATGCATGGAGATATAAGGATGGTTAGGTTAGGTATTAGTTCCCACGATCCCGCCAGAGCCGGAGGGATCTACCCAGGGACAATCCACTAGATAGTGTAGAGTCCTTAGGTATATTGAAAAAAGGAGAAAAATGAGAATATGGGAAGAGTGCGGACTGAGACAAAGCTAGTACTGGAATAAACTCAACAAGGTTCTAGTTATGAAGTCTCGGTAAGCACTGAGGGGGTTGAAGAATGAAAAAGAATTGAATGTGAAAAGGGTGAAAAGAAATAGCCCTCCATTTATTCAACCTTAGGGCAGAAACCAGGTTCAATACATATGCTACTGGTGGTTACTAAGGTAATGCCGGTATTGAAGACAAGATGTCATGGACCCAGTGACACACTGCACTAAACTTTCAAAGCTACTCAAGTTCCTCTTAAAAGGGCTTGTTTCATTCTCACGGGGAACCTACATAATCTATCAACTTTCTCTTAAAGATTGTTGATATTGAAGAAGGAGACCCTCTCCCTAGTCTCCGGCACAGGAAACCAAAATGCACAATTGAGTCTAGAGCCACGAGATCATCAATAAATCTCATTAGGACACGCTATTCTTGAATACTTGCTGTTTCACATAATGTGGAAAGTAAGAATATAATTAAGAGTCCTACGCATTATCCTTGTGGTATTGCCAGAACATCCGAGTGATATGTAAAATATTCACGATGAAGATGGAAATCCTTCTAGAGCCAACATCATACAAGCTCTTGGTGGGTAACATGTGAGATCTTTAATAAGATCAAGCTTGTGACAAATGGATAGAAACAATGAGGCGATTCATTCTTGAATCAACCTTGGTCCAGGAAATGGATTGACGGATACCTTTGAAAATCCGGTCGTTGTGCTTAAAAACTCTTTTATGTAGCACATCGACTGTGTATTAATGTTTCAAAATTTAAGTGTATTTATGATTGATAATTGATTTTCCATAAAACCTTTGTCGTATTGCAAAACACTTTCTATTAAGCAATACACGATTGTTTTCAAATCATTTTCATCAATCAGTGAATCTCAATTTGCTGGTTCACTCACTCCGTGTTGTCTTCTTTGAGACGTTCCGGTTTGAGAACGGCTAGAGTAGCTGCGAAACCCTGCCAAGGAGATTCTTCGGAATTATGATCACATGCAGTACTTGTACTAATCAACGGGGAACCGTGGGCCGTGCACCTCAATTCAACAAAAAGTGATCAAAGACACTTTCGTACGCTTTATTGCTAACTGTTTTATGCAGGAACACCCGATGGTTGCAACTGATCAGAATTAAGGAGTCAATCCATAGCCGCATGCTCACACATCGCTTTCATAACTAAAGAAATCATGATAATTGCATATCTTCATCAACTGGTTCTGATATTTTTCTATCCATGCTTCTACTACTCTGATACAAATATCACGAATCAACAAATGCTTTCGCAACTCTGATGAGAAGATATCATGATCCAAAATGTGAGCATGTCGGTCCAAAAGTCACAACATCACACTATGGCAATACAACAATAAAGGATGAGTCAGCGATTTACTATGGCTGATGATCTAAAAGCTGGCTCAAAACTCAACATCACGTGGATCAGTTAAAGACCTCCACTTGAAACAACAAAACATGAGGAACATGAAGAATTACAGACTACTAGCTACAGAGCAAAGAAATAAATCAAGAATCCAAGAACATCAAAATGTAATATATGTTTGTAATCAATGTAATTTGAGGTGACCTCCCTTAGGGGGAGATTGTTAGGATTTAGTAAATCTAGTAGTTAAAGTGTCGGTCACCTCAAGTATATGTATTCGTTAGAAAGCTCGTAGTCGTAGTCATTTAGAGTTAGTAAGTAGTTTATTAAGTAACACCGTGGAGGACGGACGGGTCTTTACCCACTGTATGCCTGATCCACAGCCCGTAGGAGGCGTGTCTTGTAAGAAACTATAAATACCATTTGCCTCCCAAGGCAAAGGGTTGGAGCCTTCAATATCATTTTTCTTTGTCTTACTAAAGTTCCCAACACTCTTCCACTTTCTCTCTCTAGAACTCATTCTATACGCCTCATTCTTGTGTTTGATTATGTGTTTATGAAAACCAATATGTTACAGGTTTTGTCCAATCATTGTAGTACAGAGTTCGTTAATCAATGTTGAATTCGGAATTCAACCAGCTTATATCATTTGACAGTGCACGTGTGATGTTCTCTAAGTGATATTTGAGCTCTGCTGCACTTCCTGATCAGTCTTTTAGAAGGTTGAAAGCATCGTTCTTCATTCGTCAGAGTTTCCTCTTTGTTAACTTCTTGATGTGGAAATCACGCTTGAACTTCTGAGCGAATTCCACATTACGTCCATCCATTGGCTCTTCGTCTTCAGCAAGCGGAGGTTGAGCACTAACCATATCGTCAAACCAACCGTAATCTGCAGTTGAGTCATCATCGAGCCATGTGACAACTTTTGGCTCTTTGCCTTTGCCTGACTTTCTGCTTTTGGATTTTGATGGTGGAGACTTCTTTTGAGTAGTAATGGGTTATTGATGCTTGTCCTCGGTATATTAGAATGGTTTGTAGTAATCTGTTGTTGTTGGACCGGAAGCAGAAGCCTTTGGTGGATAATGGGAAGTTATTGTGGTGGAAGGATTAGCTTGTTTGTGCTGCGAGGAAGAACCCACGACCATTTTCTGTTTCTTGCCTTGTGAGCTCGGGTCAGGATCTCGGTCGTCTCTTGTCCTCTTGTGTTTTTCTGCATCAGTCTTGCACCGGGGAGGGTTCTTCTGACGGAGGTTAGCTGAAAGAGAATCGTAGAAATCTAACTCTTTAAGAGTCATGGAAACTTGGATATCTATTAACTTCTCAAACAGTTTGATCTAAAGTTCTTCAATTGTGAGATCCTTTGGTGCAGAAGTTACATTAACAATTTGTAAGGTGATAGGAGTCGAGGCAATTATATCTAAGACTATTTGGTTGATGATAGGTGTCAGATACTCCTTGATCTCCTTTGTAGCAATGGTTGGTAAGTGCTTCTTCAAGTATCTATC
Organism: Chrysanthemum seticuspe; assembly: GCA_019973895.1. Taxonomy (NCBI): domain Eukaryota; kingdom Viridiplantae; phylum Streptophyta; class Magnoliopsida; order Asterales; family Asteraceae; genus Chrysanthemum; species Chrysanthemum seticuspe. Next base: position 246,925,214 of record BPTQ01000005.1, on the reverse strand, counting down.
TATATATCCCATGATAAGCTTGTGCATGTCACCTTGAACGTCTCTCGACATGAACTGATCAACTTGTTGTTTTGTTACTTGCAGTTCATCTATCTCTTCTGTTAAACTTTTAACCTGATTCATAAGAGCTTGAACCTTGTTTTCTTTCTTCTCACGATCGATTTTCACATATTTCTTGACCTGTTCCAAGGCACGTGACATAAACGTCTTTGCAGGTTTCTTGATTGATTTGTTAGTGGACTTAGACATTGATCATGTTGGTGGAGGAGAAGAGTGAGTTGAAGATTCTGGAATCGTGGGTTCCATAGTAGTATCTTTATCATGCTCCACATGTGATTCCTTTGGAGGGGAGGGTTCTCGGAACATAAGATCGTGTTCAAGGTTGTCCTGAATGAACTGATCTGTTTCTTCCTTTTCCCTGCACTCCCTTTCTTCATCTTCTACTTCTTTCTTAGCCAATTCCTATTCTGCAGCCTTTTTCTTTATCTCTCCGTCCTTTGCCGGATGCTCTGGAGCTTTATTCTCCGTGTTTGGTTGTTCATTATCATCCATGAGAATGTCATCAATTTGTTCTTGCTCCTGAACAGGTGTTTCAGTCACTTTCTCAGTAGTTGGCTCTTCAGCAGTGTTGGTGCCAGATTCTTTACCGGGTTGATTAACCGGATCAGAAGTGACATCTTTGCTTGAGCCTTCACCCTCGTCGGGTTGATTAACCGGATGAGGAGGGTAAGCCTCTTTTCTGCTGCGCTTCAACGTCTCACGAAGATTTTCATGGTTTATTTGTTCAATGGTTCACTCTTTTGTGACAATCTCCTTGTGTTTCCCTTGCTCCATCAAGGTAGATTCGTCATTGCCACCTTGATCTTCCTTTTCGTTATCCCCAAAATCCTCATCAATCTCCTTGTATAGTTGCTTTTTCCTTCTCTCCTCTTCTTCTTGCTGAAGCCTATACTCGTCATGTAACACCCCTAAAATTTCACAGCGGAAGCGTTCGGGTCATGGGGTGCTACTAAATCAATAGTCATAACACAAGGTAATAAAGAATGGAAAATTTATTCCATTTTCAAAATATAGATTTAATTTAAGAAATAGTTTTACACCATTGTTTCAAAGTGTGGAAGTAAAGCCCATAAAAATATATGTTGTCCCATTAAAATTTGTATTAGAATGTTTGGAAACACTTCGGATGCCAGTATTCAATGAATGCCATTTCCATTGCCCACGCCAAGAAGTAAACCTGAGAAAAACATGCTAAAATGTCAACACAAAGGTTAGTGAGTTCATAGGTTTAATTTAAAATATTCAAGTTGGACCATAGTTGTACATCTAAGCATCTCCGTGAATGACACTATATGCAAAAAGGCTATTATGCTAGTACTAAGTTCATGCGACCGAAACTACGACAGTGTGCATGCATCTAGAAGCATGATAAATAAAAGCCCAGCAAGTGTATTTCCAGTACACTCAATCAATACGATTTGATATACGCCCAACGTTTGCCTATCCGGTCAAACTCGAACGGAGGTGTCATCCCCAATAGATCTATTCATAACAATCGCGCCTCCCCAAAGGGAACTAACGGTAGCATAGTTGGGATTCAAGGTTGTTTCACGTAATAGTGTTTTCAGTTTCAAGTCCGAAAAGAGTTTTGCATGTTTCTCACCCCATAGTTTTATAAAGCAAGTAAATAAGAGTAAAAGTGGGGCTATAAACTCACCTTAGCAGCTTGGTGAATAAAGCACAAAGAATTCAAGTAACAAGTGGCTCCAATACGCAACCTAAATTAGTGCGATAAATCTCGGTTTCAGATTCCAAGCTAAATAAAGTCTATTTACTTCATTTAATTTACATGTTGTGTTGTTGTTGTCATTGTTGTGTTGTCGTTAAGTTTTGAAGGTATTAATTTCAAAATAGTATAATTCGGCTAGTAATTTCTGGTTTAAAAATGACATTGGAAAGAGTATATTTCGGCTATAAAAAGAAATACTATATTGATTGGTTTGGAACATTTTGCTAAAATAACGTCATAGTATAGTTAATTTGTTCTAGTTGTCAAAAGTACGCATATGTATATACGTTTTTAACAACGACTTTCACAAAAATATATGTCTTATTTTATAAAAGATATCGAAGTAATAGTTATCTTGAAAGTTTTACATATAGTTGATATATGTATGTGCAAGTTTAATAAAAAAATTTCATCAGTTTTTAATATGTCATTTATATATTTATACTAGTGTTAATATCTTATCGAAACTATATTTGTCAAAATAATTCTTGTAATCTTGGAAACAGAATACCTATGGATTAGTTTTTATAAGTATTGAAATATTAATTTGAAAACATAGGTTCAAGAGTTTTATTTCATATGTGACCGTTAGGTATATATATGTACTTGGCGATTGAAAATATTTTAACGAGTGTCGTGCTCGGGCTGCGGCCCGAGACACGAACCGGGTTTATATGGCCAACGATAAACTAAGAGGCTAACAAGGGAGAGAGGGGGCTGCGGCCTGGTTTGGTTTATACCAAACGGACCCCCACTCGTGGGCTTCGGCCCAGCTCCAAAGTAAACCAAACATACCCTTGTTATTACCTCAAACCTTACTAAGCTATTAGACTTAAAATTTACTTCCAAGTTTTAAGTTCTACAAGGATTTTGACTAGTTGCAATTTAGTATTTAGGCAAAAATATGACCAAAAGCTTTTGTATAATTTATTTAGACATATCGACACCCCTATCATAACCAGGCTAGATGTCTCACAAAGTTTTAATATATTAGCAGTAAACTAGTCCGGCACAGGCACGCAACAAGTGAAACTCAAGTTAGCCTATATCCCTAATCATGTTGACCCAAAAAAAATAACAACACACTTCTATTGCTTGGGTCGTGGTTCACGACAGCAGACAAGAGAAGGGAAAAAAAAGACTTAGACTCTCTTCGCTTGTTAAAACCAAACATATATCAGGTTTAGTGTTTTCGTTAAATGTTCAAGTTGTCACTCATACACCTCAATAACAACAACATGTATAAAGTTATTTTAAATTCTTCTGGTTTTCCTTTCTTGGGTTTAACGACAACATCAACAACATAACAACAACATCATCTTTTTAATATTCCAACAATACCAAATCGACATAAAGAGAAATTCGAAATGTACCAAAAGTTAAATCAACAAATTAAATTGATATCAAAATAACAATAAAGACATGGTTCTTACAATCAAAATTATGTGGGTCGAATGGGATTAAGAACCGAACACAAAAGCTCCAATTGGAAGGGACTCGAGATGAATTGGAGCAATTAACCACTTGGGAACCCTTCCTTATGCATCCAATAACAAAACCCCTAAGCTAATTTTAAAAACCCCTTTGTTTTGATGAAACCCTAATTTGATAGAACCCTGATTTTTGAGTGATTGAGTGTGTTGAGTGATGAAGCTGAAATAAATTTCGTAGCTACAAATAGATGAAAGTAAGGGACATTTGGACTATCACTTTCTTGATCTTGAATGAAGATAAGCTATTCTTGGCTCCTGTCATTTTCTTCCATCTTCGTCACAGCTGGCTGGTGATCACCTAGGGGTGTAGTGATGTCGAAAGAAGTATGGTGATAAGGATGGGGTTAGAGTTGACCTGGATAAAGGGAGATGAAAATCCCTTATTTGTGTTTTGTTTGGAAGATAGCGAAGACACAGAAAAGGGAAAAGAATGAGTAAAGGGTGGCTTAGGGTAGGGATAGGATTAGAATATGTTTTATTTTGTTTTATTAGTATATACTGAATAACTTGTACTGCGTGTGTTGTCAGGTCTCCGCGTAAACGTACTCTCCGGGTGTCCGAAAAATATAAATATTATATTTTCAGAAGCGTCTACAAAAGACTGATATAAACATAACGTCGTTGGTATTGATAGTTCGCTTTTATATTTTAGCCGTAACTGGTGTGTTATTATAGATCGAAGAGAAAAAAAATATATAGTCGCGAAAAATCGGTAGGAAAATTTACGAGTTGTTACAGTACCCACCCCTTAAAAGAAACCACGTCCTCGTGGTTTAAGACGCGAGAATCGTCGAGGTCGATACAGTGAAGAGATGTGAGCATTTATACTCTTAAAATGTGACGTGGAGAAGGGCTAGTCGTTCTAAAAAAAAAGATTTTGTGACAAGAGACGATAAGTAAACAAAAGACAAAAGATTCATTAAGCGGAATACAACGCGGTTTCATATAGAGTACGATAGTTGGGTTCAAAACAGAAAGAGTAGAGTCATATGAGGTTACGAAGGATGGAGCAAAAGAGTTAAATAAAAGGATGTGCCTAGTGACAGAGGTGGTTTAAATATATGTGTGAAAATAATATAAAGCAAGTAGTTGTATGTTACATAAAGAAATAACATAGAAGTAGTTAGGGGCATAGCATAGTACGATATTGTAATAGTGGGCATGTTATACAGTTTAACATAGAGGGGTAACAAGTCTAAGCATTCGTAGTCTACTCTACACTATCCTTAAATTAATTATTCCTTAATTTCATTCAGCTTGTTACATCAACATTATTCTCATTTAAACTTCGCGACCCAATCAAACAAGAACAGCCTTAAAGTTTAAATGAGAATGAGGTTATACACATTTAAACTTCGCGACCCAATCAAACAAGAACAACCTTAAAGTTTAATTGTGAGTTAATTAAGAAACTTAATGAATTTGAGAAATAATTAATTTAACTCAAATGAGAGCTTATACGAACCTAAAATACAGTAGTAACACATAGCACGACTACATCGTGTAGCAGTAGGAAAGGCATGGCAGACATTGGCAGCTGTGGCGGCGTTGAAGTGTTTTTAAGGAAATGTGGTTATAGTTTAGGTTTTGAAAAATACCTAATTCTCTATAACCTTGGCTCTGATACCAATCTGTAACACCCCCAAGATTTCACAGCGGAAGCGTTCGGGTCATGGGGTGCTACTAAATCAATAGTCATAACACAAGGTAATAAAGAATGGAAAATTTATTCCATTTTCAAAATATAGATTTAATTTAAGAAATAGTTTTACACCATTGTTTCAAAGTGCGGAAGTAAAGCCCATAAAAATATATGTTGTCCCATTAAAATTTGTATTAGAATGTTTGGAAACACTTCGGATGCCAGTCTTCAATGAATGTCATTGCCATTGCCCACGCCAAGAAGTAAACCTGAGAAAAACATGCTAAAATGTCAACACAAAGGTTGGTGAGTTCATAGGTTTAATTTAAAATATTCAAGTTGGACCATAGTTGTACATATAAGCATCTCCGTGAATGACACTATATGCAAAAAGGCTATTATGCTAGTACCAAGTTCATGCGACCGAAACTACGACAGTGTGCATGCATCTAGAAGCATGATAAATAAAAGCCCAGCAAGTGTATTTCCAGTACACTCAATCAATACGATTTGATATACGCCCGACGTTTGCCTATCCGGTCAAACTCGAACGGGGGTGTCATCCCCAATAGATCTATTCATAACAATCGCGCCTCCCCAAAGGGAACTAACGGTAGCATAGTTGGGATTCAAGGTTGTTTCACATAATAGTGTTTTCAGTTTCAGGTCCGAAAAGAGTTTTGCATGTTTCTCACCCCATAGTTTTATAAAGCAAGTAAATAAGAGTAAAAGTGGGGCTATAAACTCACCTTAGCAGCTTGGTGAATAAAGCACAAAGAATTCAAGTAACAAGTGGCTCCAATACGCAACCTAAATTAGTGCGATAAATTTAGGTTTCAGATTCCAAGCTAAATAAAGTCTATTTACTTCATTTAATTTACATGTTGTGTTGTTGTTGTCATTGTTGTGTTGTCGTTAAGTTTTGAAGGTATTAATTTCAAAATAGTATAATTCGGCTAGTAATTTCTGGTTTAAAAATGACATTGGAAAGAGTATATTTCGGCTATAAAAAGAAATACTATATTGATTGGTTTGGAACATTTTGCTAAAATAACGTCATAGTATAGTTAATTTATTCTAGTTGTCAAAAGTACGCATATGTATATAGGTTTTTAACGACGACTTTCACAAAAATATATGTCTTATTTTATAAAAGATATCGAAGTAATAGTTATCTTGAAAGTTTTACATATAGTTGATATATGTATGTGCAAGTTTAATAAAAATCTTTCATCAGTTTTTAATATGTCATTTATATATTTATACTAGAGTTAATATCTTATCGAGACTATATTTGTCAAAACAATTCTTGTAATCTTGGAAACGGAATACCTATGGATTAGTTTTTATAAGTATTGAAATATTAATTTGAAAACATAGGTTCAAGAGTTTTATTTCATATGTGACCGTTAGGTATATATATGTACTTGGTGATTGAAAAACTTTTAACGAGTGTCGTGCTCGGGCTGCGGCCCGAGACACGAACCGGGTTTATATGGCCAACGATAAACTAAGAGGCTAACAAGGGAGAGAGGGGGCTGCGGCCTGGTTTGGTTTATACCAAACGGACCCCCACTCGTGGGCTTCGGCCCAGCTCCAAAGTAAACCAAACATACCCTTGTTATTACCTCAAACCTTACTAAGCTATTAGACTTAAAATTTACTTCCAAGTTTTAAGTTCTACAAGGATTTTGACTAGTTGCAATTTAGTATTTAGGCAAAAATATGACCAAAAGCTTTTGTATAATTTATTTAGACATATCGACACCCCTATCATAACCAGGCTCGATGTCTCACAAAGTTTTAATATATTAGCAGTAAACTAGTACGGCACAGGCACGCAACAAGTGAAACTCAAGTTAGCCTATATCCCTAATCATGTTGACCCAAAAAAAATAACAACACTCTTCTATTGCTTGGGTCGTGGTTCACGACAGCAGACAAGAGAAGGAAAAAAAAAGACTTAGACTCTCTTCGCTTGTTAAAACCAAACATATATCAGGTTTAGTGTTTTCGTTAAATGTTCAAGTTGTCACTCATACACCTCAATAACAACAACATGTATAAAGTTATTTTAAATTCTTCTGGTTTTCCTTTCTTGGGTTTAACGACAACATCAACAACATAACAACAACATCATCTTTATAATATTCCAACAATACCAAATCGACATAAAGAGAAATTCGAAATATACCAAAAGTTAAATCAACAAATTAAATTGATATCAAAATAACAATAAAGACATGGTTCTTACAATCAAAATTCTGTGGGTCGAATGGGATTAAGAACCGAACACAAAAGCTCCAATTGGAAGGGACTTGAGATGAATTGGAGCAATTAACCACTTGGGAACCCTTCCTTATGCATCCAATAACAAAACCCCTAAGCTAATTTTAAAAACCCCTTTGTTTTGATGAAACCCTAATTTGATAGAACCCTGATTTTTGAGTGATTGAGTGTGTTGAGTGATGAAGCTAAAATAAATTTCGTAGCTACAAATAGATGAAAGTAAGGGACATTTGGACTATCACTTTCTTGATCTTGAATGAAGATAAGCTATTCTTGGCTCCTGTCATTTTCTTCCATCTTCGTCACAGCTGGCTGGTGATCACCTAGGGGTGTAGTGATGTCGAAAGAAGTATGGTGATAAGGATGGGGTAAGAGTTGACCTGGATAAAGGGAGATGAAAATCCCTTATTTGTGTTTTTTTTTTAAGATAGCGAAGACACAGAAAAGGGAAAAGAATGAGTAGAGGGTGGCTTAGGGTAGGGATAGGATTAGAATATGTTTTATTTTGTTTTATTATTAATACTGAATAACTTGTACTGCGTGTGTTGTCAGGTCTCCGCGTAAACGTACTCTCCGGGTGTCCGAAAAATATAAAAATTATATTTTCAGAAGCGTCTACGAAAGACTGATATAAACATAACATCGTTGGTATTGATAGTTCGCTTTTATATTTTATCCGTAACTGGTGTGTTATTATAGATCGAAGAGAAAAAAATTATATAGTCACGAAAAATCGGTAGGGAAATTTACGAGTGGTTACACGTCAGCACTAATTTCTAATGCAATATAAGTTGATGGTGCTTCTTTGTATTGGATCGGCTCTTCATCTGATTCAGTAGCTGAGTCCGATTGTTCAGATTGTCTGGGTGATGGTTCAGGCTTGACAGGTTTAGGTGGACCTTTCTTGTACAATTTCCTGGAGGGGTTCTTGTCCTTGGTAGCACTTGCAGAGCTACGAGTCTTGCCTCTCCTCTTGCCTCTGAGTGGGCTCAGAGTCTTCATATTTACTGAGTCCGACTCGACCCGCTATGAAGGCTTCATCATAATCCATGTGTGCCTTCATACCTGATGGATCTGGACACACACCTTGTGTCAATGATATTTGTATAATATTATTAGGCACGCGGAATTTACTTAGTAATACTTAGAAGACGGATTGTATGATGTATTGTAAACGAACACAAATTGAACACAAAACTTAAGCTCCAATACTATTGATAAATAATACGAGTGATCTTAGCTTATCACTAGGGTTACACCTTGAAGCTGTAAGTACGTAGATAATAAACTTCGTACATAAGACAATGACCTAGGACCTCTTTTTATAGCACAAGGAGTCCTTTACAAGATAAGAATAAACCTATCAACATAGAATATACACACAATCTATTCTATACTTATCATTATACGAATACTAAACAATTATCAAATAACAGTGGTAATAATTGTACTGGCAGTGGGAATAAGTTTCCACTGCTAGTGTTTTCTTCAGCAGTGTCAACCACAATACTATCCGTGGTAACTGTTAGTATTATTCCCAACAATCCTCCCCTAAACTTATGATTTCTCTGCAAATCAATAAGTTTCTTCAATCTGCATTATCTTCAAGGATTTGGGGAATTCAATCAAACACTTTACTTCTTCCTTAGCATCTGAATAGCTCTCGAACATTGATCTTGAAGCTTATGTAACAATGCTCTGACTTTCTCACTATCTTCATGAACTCTTATATTAGAACATAGCATCACTGTGAGAGTTCCAGCTCTGAGTGGATATTCTTTCTCAGCAAGCATGAATGCATCTACTCCATTTGCTGTAGAAACATGATGAACTTTACATGAATCATAGTAAAACCATTTAGTACCAGGACATGAACATGAGAATTTCCAAAAATCATCATTAACATCTGGTTCATAGAGCCTTCTAAGATTAATCCATAACTGCATCTCCTTCATATCTTTGAGACCTTGTGCATCAAACCTTTCTTGAACTAATTTCCATAATTTATCAAGATCATCTCTGTCAAAAGCTTTGATGAGATCTTCAAATTGAATGAATGAGAAAGTTGCACCTCCTAGCCTTGTGATCTTCCATGTTGGAGCAAAATTGCTAGCAGTATAAACCTCCCAGTCAATGATAGAATGTCTGACTTGCAGTGGTTCTGGATAAAAATCTTATTCTTCTATTACAATCATTCCAGTCAGTTGTTCATCAGTGAATTTCTCAGTAGAAACTTATTGTTCTTCAATAATCTTTGTCTTCTTAACAGTTTGAGAATCACTTTCTTTGGCCTTTCTCTTCAATCCAGGAAACCTTCTTGCTTATCTTCCTTGCAACTTCCATTTTATCTAATCTTTTAGCCTCCATAAAGCTTACAACTTCCAATTCTTCAAGCTTTTTCTTTTCAGCAACTTGTTCTTCAGTAATCTTCCTTGCAACTTCTTCATCAAGAGCAATCTGAACATGTTCTTTCTTTGAAATCTTTCTTCTTGTTTGCTCCTTGCTTTGCATAACAACTTTAACTTTATCTTTCTCCTGTTTATCAATTTCTTCACTTGCAGTGACAACATTATGTTCATCAGTGGTAATATTTGGCTCTGCAATGAAAATTGGATCAGTGGTAAAATCTGTTGTAGTACTGAAAATATCTTGCTCTAGTTGTTCTTCTTGAGTATCAGCTTCCTCTGCACCTTTACTAGAAACACCTTCATCTTCAAAATCAATTTTCCTCCCCTGAGTTTCAGCATCTGTTTTCCTCCCCTGTTTGGGAGAATTACCCAAATCTTGATCAAAATCAGCTGAATCACCATTATTAGGTGAGGATGAAGATGAGATCACCAACTTTGCAGTTTTCCTTTGCATTTTCAACCCCTGCAATTCTTCCTTCAAGGTCTGAATCTCCTCTTTTAAGTATTTAATAACCTTGGCATGCTGCTTCTTGACATGTGCTAGGTCCTTCTGTAGAGATTCAACCTGCTTGGCTAATTTGGTACACAAAACCATCAATTCCATTTGTTGCCCACTGCCCTCATCACTTCCAACTGTATGACCTGTTGGGAGAGGTGAATCATGGGGCAAAGGCTCAGAGTCCTCCCTAGTTGTACTAGGTTGAAGTCTAGAACCACCACTGCTTGTTCCTAGACCAAAAGGTTCAGAAACATGTTGTGTTGTCATGAAAGAAGGTGGCTGTTTGCTCCTCCTCTCATAAGTGTGAGAAACAGGTGGAGTATAATCAATGTTTGGAACAGAGATTATGGGTGAGATTTGTTCAGTTGTAATCTTTGCAAGCATATGAGGAAAGAGAGGTGTACAAATCATGTTGCCATCTTTGTTCATGTTTTGAAAAACTTTAGGCTTGAGACAACTGATTTTATAAACATTAGTATGGGGTTGCAGTTGAAACTCATTTAGCACTGCTTGCACAAACCTTGGATACATTAAAAATTTTGTTGAACTCTTTACATTGCTAGTCATACTTGTAAAAATATATTTTGACCAGTTAAAAATCTTATCAGTGGCTAGACAAACCAAAGGGTAAGCCATGGTTGAACTAAATTGCTCATAAGATGTTTTCTTTGGAATGAGACAATGTAAAAGAGTATGTATCAAAAATCTCCATTGGGGACAAAAACCACTCTTTTTGAAAGTAGCCTTTTTATCAGTGGTATCAAACCCCATGGATGATAAATTTTCATGTATTTCTGGCATAGGTAATGTGATGATACCATTGAGATCATCCAATTGGAGAACTCTCCTCAAGGATGCCTCAATAACATCAATAGTTACCCCATCCACAGTGGCTCTTAGAGCATCCATTGTTTCATGTGTATCTCTATTCTCAAGTGTTATGGACTGAGCAGAAGTCCAAAACTGTTTGATTTGAGAGATATAGATTGTGGGTTTTAAAAGCAAAGCATACCTTATATGGGTAGTATTGAGAAAGTCCACAATCTGATGAAAAACAGGGCCACTCTTCTCATTTGACTTACGTAGGTAGGCCACTTGGTTGTGCTCATCAGCAAATTTTAATGGTGCCATAGAAACTTTTGATGAAAAATGATATTATGTTAGTAATAATTGAAGGAATAACTAGCCAATTGAGATAAAAAGATATATAGATGTAGGATTGAAGAGTATAGCGCAAGAAAAATTATCTAAGGAAAGTATTTATCTTTAGAGGATAAATATCAAATAGGAAAGTAGATAATTTTCTAGAAGTTATCCTATATATATGGAAAGCAATTTGTTTTCTACAACGGCTAGTAAAATTTTTGTTACTGACACAACAGTTGTAACGGCTAGAACAACAGTGGTAAAATAACACTGTCAGTGAAAACTATGAACTAGCAGTGGTAATTTTTCACAAAAATTTCAAAGAGCAGTGGTAAAATAAAAACATATTAAAAATGGTCTGCTCTTATCATAGTTTTTAGCATACTACCAGCTATCAACGGATTTGATATGTCTTTACCATGAGCCATTTGCTATGGACTAGCCAACTCTTAATCATAAAGAATATGGTGAGTTGATAACCATATAGTTTTTGGTAAACTATCAACCATGAACGGATTTATCAAGTCTTTACCAGTAGCCGTTTGCTCTGGACTAGTTGATTCTTATGTGGATTAGACATGGTGAATCAATAACCATTTGTTGTGTATCTCAGTTATACACCTTTTAAGATCAACTCCCATCTTTGCTGCATAAAGGTGAAGCAACAAAACAACCAAAAATATACAAACTTATACAACAATATTAGTACTTAGAAACTTCCACTCAACACCAAAGACAAATTGGCATAAAAAGTTTATGGATTCAGCATTCCAATACTTGTTACCAAGTACTAAAATCTACCCACATCAAGTCCTTTTGTTAATAAATCAGCATAGTTGTCATCAGTATGAATTTTGACAACTTGAATTAGTCCCTTTTCATAACAGTCTCTTATGAAATGGTGTCTAATTTCAATATGTTTAGTTTTTATGTGTTGAACTGGATTCTTGATAATGCAAATGGTACTGCTATTGTCAATATGAATGATGGTATTCATGAAATTGTACCCATAGTCCAAAAGTTGATTCTGAAGCCATAGAACTTGAGCACAGCAACTTGCAGCAGCCACATATTCTGCCTCAGTTGATGAATTAGCCATCATTGTTTGTTTCTTGCACTGCCATGACACTAATCTGTTGCCAAGAAATTGGCATCCACCTGTTGTAGATTTTCTATCCAAACTGGCTCCAGCATAGTCACTATCTGAGTAAGTAACCAGATCTAGAGGAGAATCTCTGGAGTACCACAATCCCAGAGTGGGAAATGCTTTAAGATATCTGAAAATCTTCTTCACAGCAGTCAAGTGAGAGAACTTGGGAGTGACTTGAAACCTTGCACAGGCACACACTGCAAACATGATGTCTGGTCTAGATGATGTAAGATACATCAAAGAACCAATCATAGACTTGTACATGTGCACATCAACTGCTTCACCACTATTTTCCTTCAAGAGTAGATGTGTAGTCTTGTCTGCAAGGGTGTTGGATGACTTAGCATCAGTGAACTTGAACTTCCTTAGTATCTCAGCCACATATTTATCTTGATTGATGAAAATACCATCTAGCCTTTGTTGTACTTGAAGTCCCAAAAAGAATGTGAGTTCACCCATAGAGCTTATATTGAATTCTTCCTTCATTTGCTTCTCAAATTCTTTGCACATCTCTGTCTTTGTAGATCCAAAAATGATATCATCAACATACACTTGAACTAACAAGATATCATTCTTGTCTTTCTTGATGAACAAGGTTTGATGCACTTTGCCTCTATGAAACCCATTATCAAGAAAATAAGTAGTCACGGTCTCATACCATTTTCTTGGTGCTTGATGCAAGCCATACAAAGCTTTAACCACCCTGTACACTTTGTCAGGATAGTCAGGGTCTTCAAAGCCTGGAGGTTGTGAAACATAAACCTCCTCATCAATCTGCCCATAAAGAAAGGCACTCTTTACATCCATTTGATAAACTTTAAAGCCCATAAAGGATGCATAGGCTAAGAACAGCCTAATTGCCTCAATTCTTGCAACTGGGGCAAACACTTCTTCATATTCAATACCCTCCTCCTGAGTGTATCCTTGAGCCACAAGCCTAACTTTGTTTTTGATAACGATTCCTCTTTCATCTTTCTTGTTTCTGAACACCCATTTAGTACCTATTACCTTCTTACCAGAAGGTAAATCACAAAGCACCCAAGCCTTTTGAAGCTTGAATTGGAGTAACTCTTCTTGCATTGCTTCCACCCAACTTTCATCTTCAAGTGCCTTGTAGACATTCTTTGGCTCCATTTGTGACAGAAAACACATAAAAAGACATTCATTATTGCCTTCATGAGTCTTTGATTCATATATTTTACTAATGAATCCATGAATATCAGGCAGCTTTGTTTGTCTTATAGTCTTCACAGGTGAATAGACAGCCCCAATCACATTTTCAAGAGGATGTGATTTATGAATTGTAGTATGGGGAGTCTGAGGAACTGCAATCTCACTTGGCATATTTGAGATTTCAACATCATTGGCTTGAGCTTCCTCTGTAACTGGAGTTGTATTTTCCACTTCTGGTATTGCAGTGGAAACTTCTGGACTAGCAGTGGAATCAGAATTTTCACTGCTTTTAGGATATTCAGTGTTCATGTTGCTACCTTCTTCCTTTCCAGAATCATTAGAAGGATGAGCATCTCCAGTCTTTGGAATATCACCAGTATCTGCATAGTCCCACAGTGGCAAACTGAATTCATCTTGATCATCAACATGATCCTTGCTTGATTCATCATCATCAAGAAACTCTTCTGAACCTGCAAAATCAAAAGAAGATGTACCTGTAGAGATAGGCACATAGTTCATAGTATTGGTTAGAGTATCAAGATCAAACATCCTTTCTGGACCAGTTCCTTTGACATTCACTTTGTTTTCCAGGAACTCAACATGCAGATTCTCTTCAATCTTTTGGGTTCTTAAGTTGAATACTCTGAAAGCTTTACTGAACATTGAATACCCAACAAAATACCCTTTATCAGCTTTTTCATCAAATTTGCCCAGATAATCAATGGTATTGAGAATTGTAACATGACATCCAAATGGTCTCATGAAATCTAGAATAGGAGGTCTTCCTCTAAACAGCTCATAAGGTGTCTTGTTCTTTGTTTTCACCACCAAAACCCTATTTTGCACATAACATGCAGTGTTAACTGCTTCAGCCCAAAAAGTGATTGGCAATTTTGAATCTGCCAACATGGTTCTACCAGCCTCAATAAGTGTCCTGTTTCTCCTCTCAGCGACACCATTTTGTTGAGAAGTTCTAGCAACACTGAATTCTCTTTTAATACCTTTATCTCTGCAATAATCATCCATAACTCTATTCTTAAACTCTGTCCCATTGTCACACCTGATGATTTTCACTTTCAAATCATATTGGTTTTCTACTTCTGTGATAAAGGTCTTAAGGATGCCAGTTGTTTCATCCTTTGTATTAAGAAAGAAAACCCATGTAAACCTGCTAAAATCATCAGTCACTACAAGACAATATTTCTTGAGATTTAAGCTGCTCACAGATGTAGGACCAAATAAGTCCATATGTAACATTTGAAGTGAGTGAGCAATAGAGTTAACCAGTTTTGACCTGCAAGAAGCTCTATGTTGTTTGCCTTTAAGACAAGCCACACAGGTTTGATCATTTTCAAATCTTTTCTGAGGTAAACCTCTCACCAAACCATCTTTGACAATCTTATTAATGGTTTTGAAGTTAACATGACCAAGTCTTCTATGCCATAACATGGATTCATCCACTATGGCCTTTGCAACCAAGCAAGTATAATCATCTTTAGCAACAATGTTGTTCATATCAAAGCTATACAGATTGCCTTTTCTAGGAATTTTAAGAAGAATCTGACTTTCATCAGGCATCTTAAAATCCTTAGAGAGAACAAAGAACATATCTTTGGTAAAAAGAACATTGTTCATCTTGTCACACATTTGTGACACACTAAAAAGATTATACTTAAGCTCTTTCACATAGTACACAGGTTCAAAGTCCAAGTTACCAGTTTTGATAACTCCTTTACCAGCAACTTTTCCATTAACTCCACCTCCAAAGCTGACATAATGTCCATCATAATGCTCGAAATCTGAAAGATAGGACTTGTTGCCAGTCATGTGGCTTGAACACCCACTATCTGTATATCCTTGATCTGACCTTTTTGATCTTGGATGTTCCTGCACATAAAAGTAAAGAATTAGTTTCTTTTGGGGACCCAAGCCATGATTGACTTGGATCTGCCTCGTGTAACAATATAGTTAAATCTATCAAAGGTCATTGATACACCATTGGGATTGGTTGTAGAGGTAGTTCCTTTAGGTTTCCATTCCCAACGTGCTGAGGCCTTCACAGCATTGCCCATGTCCCCCCTTTTCTTGTTTACAACCCTTGCAGTGGAAACTTTTAAATGAGCAGTGGAAACTGCTGGTTTAGTTTTAGGTACCTGATAACGCTACACGCGTCGTTCGGGGTCAAAGGAACTTCCTTTTCATCGAGCAAGTTTTTCAACACCCTAGGCAGTGAACCTAATCGTTGTAGTGTAGTATTAGGGTAATCCACGGGAATTGATATCGTTCTCTAGGGGAATAGGAATGCTAGTGAGAGGTTACTACGCTAAGGTTGGGGTTGAGGAAGATTATTTTTTATCTTTTTATATTTTTTAGGAAATAGAAAGGTACGAATCTCGGGGTTTGGATTTGGGGGGTTGGTATTTCTACCGATTACTTCTACTATTTAATTATCTAATTAACTAAGGTGAGGGTAGTCTATGTCTAATTATTATGTGCTCGTATGATGGTTTAAAGATGTGTTTACTTAGGTTTTATTACTCCTTAATTATCTCCTATTGATGGTTGAATTGTCACGTCCTTATTCTTAATCGCGTTGTGTTTCTAAGGTCGTAGGGTATGCGTTTATCCCTAACTCTTTGAAACTACCAAACGTTATCGCCTACAAAGTCTCTAGGATTTATAAACTCTAACTCTAAGGTACTCTTCGGATGGTTTAGCCTACAACGACTCTAGGTGCTATAAACTAAGGTTCAAAAAGATTAATCAAGCATTAACTACACAACGGATGACCTATCGCATTACTAGATCATTTACAATTAAGATAAGAGACAGCCAATCAATATTCAATAATTAAGTTTCATATTCCCTAAGCAAACACACAAGTAAATTAGCCGGACATGGAGAACATGCAAGCATACACACAAGTAATTGAAGACATAATTAAATTAATGAAGTAAAACACTTATCTTGTTGTAAGATAGGGTTTGGAACCCTAAAATACTATACAAGACAGCCTTGGTTTGGTTTAGGTTTTTACTCCAAAAGACTACACTCTGAAAACTAAAAAATTCGGATTCTATATATAAGATAACATTCGCGACGGCGTCACCCTTTAATTTGTGACGCAGTCGGGTCGCCGTCATTAGGGTTTCGTCTTGGCCACGTTAGTCTTGCGACGGCGTCACCTTATGCTTGTGACGCCGTCCCCTTCAGTCTCTGACGCCGTCTGGATCAAATCTAGGCCGTCTGAGTTGCGACAACCTACTCTTTTAAAGCCTGACACATTCACTTGTAAACAAGCAATTTGGCTACTGAGCCATCACAAAAGTGATGCGACGGCGTCGCAGATAACACCTGACGCCGTCCCCTTCAGTTCCAGCAGTCTGAGTGGCTCGATTCTTGACTTTAGCCATTTTTTTCGTATATTCGCGCCTTTTCGTCTGAATAAGTGTCATTCCAGCATTTTGCCTTCAAGATACCTAAAAAGTGAAAAGGAACGATATTAAGTAATAATGGATACAAAAGTGATCAAATAAGGGCTTAAACGACCCCTCAAAAAGGTACATTTTAAAACCTTATCAAATATCCCTACACTTGGTATTTGCTTGTCCTCAACCAAATGTGCTTTTAGCCAATTAATTTATAAGTTAGGGGTCATGAAGCATTGGTTTAAAACAATACACAACACATATAAGCCCCGCAAAAGTCATAACAAGCACGGAAATTACATACTAGCACCTCACATGGGGTGTTTGGATACTCACATCTCTCGGGTGTATATGAAATATAACAAGTTGGAAATGGAAGATAAACACTCATTAACCGGTCCTAGTACATAGATTACCATAGGCTTGAGACTAGATCAAACCTCCATCACTTTGGCGTAAGCACCTAGGAAAGACTATCAAAGAGGTCTTTTAAAGGGTTGTAATGTTAGGCTTACGGTAGGGAAACAAAGGGTTTGGTGGGATAGGCTATTTAGTGGTGGCAAGTCAAAAATCTTTATGTTACAAGCATGCGAAGAATGGCATTGCTAAGCCAAGACTCGACACTCTAGACTCTAGATAACTGAAACTAACAAACATAAATTAAAGATAGATGTAGGATGGTAGCCCGTATGTTTTTTTTTTGAACACTCTATTTTTTTTCTTTTTCACTTTTTCTATTTTTTTCGATTTTTTTTCCATACACTTTTACTCTACCATCCTCTACGGTAACATCAAAATGATAGTGATCTATAGGCACATCCCTACACTTGAGTTTTTATTACTCTAACACTAATTTGACCCGAATTGAAAAGATCAAAACACTTGGAGTACATTATTACGCAAATAAAGGGAATTTGAATTTAACGTTCCCTTCCCGTCATTTCATAAACTTTAACACTTGGAGTACATGATAACAATAATACACTAAAAGTGAGTGCATACAAGGTAGGCTAAGGCGATTTGGGTGTACATTTGGGGGTGGGGTGTAAACAATGCTCTTCATTGATATTCCGGAAAACCGAAACATCACGAGAAGCGCGAAAAGGATAGGCTCTGAGGGGTTAACTAGGGGTATCGTATACTAAAGATGAGTACAACGCAAAGGTGTGGGGGAATTACTCAACCGATGTGGAAGAAGTAATTATATTACGGGTATCAAACAAGGGTTATCCTAATGCCTCTTATCATTTAGTTATTCCTAACTACACAAGTTTAGTCTTACTAGCGATCTCGGGATGCATCACAAAACAAGTTCTAGAATCTAATAAACTACCGGTTCACACACTAAGCATTAAAGATGAATGCTTTAATTCCTACTAATCTAAGGGCGATCCTTACATTTTGGGTGGGATTTAAGTGGTAAAAGGTTTTTGTGCTAGTCATATAACTTCTTATCCGTGAGACGCTTTTGTTAAGACTAATGGCCCATTCCTATATGTCATGAATAATTTTAAATTTGGTGCCAAAATTACCCTAACCGACATTTTCTCATGGTTTATTATACAAATGCAATTGGACAAAGCAAATAATCAAGGATAAGCATAGTTTCAAAGTTCCCGTTTTATTTTCCCTCCCTACACTTAAACTGAACATTGTCCCCAATGTTTCCTGAAAGTATCAAAGTTATGATAATGGAAGGTAATAAAAGAAGAAAAAAACTAGTACGCCCCTGATTAGCTCGGTAGGATCCGTGTAAAGTGGTGGTTATATTTTTCTTCAAGAAGAACGTTTGCGTGAAAAGCTCCTTCTCATCTTATGTATCTCCTTCTTGATAAATTAAACCTACACACTTGAAGAAAACAAACGAAACCTTCGCGTAAAATCGGCGGTAATAATATATATAAGACTCTACTAAACTAGGATATAATGCTTGTGGAATGGATGTTTACAGAATTTCTGGAAAATTAAGACCTGGAAAATTCCAAAAAATCATAAGTAGCTCAGAAAACGAGAAAAAGTAATCAGTTATTTTTGCTCCTTCCTGACGCCGTCAGGTTACGATCCTGATGCCGTCAGGTTATCCTGACAAAAACTGGTCTGCGATTTTCTGGAAAAAATTCTGGAAAATTTACATCTTTAGAATCTGGAAAAATTTTCTGCAAAACATCCATTATGACTCGATACAAGCATTTGACTCGAACAAACACACATGTATATCTTTTAATTAATTGAAATTCTCATGTTTACGTTTCTTTTGAAAACGTGTGTAATCCTCCCTACACTTATCCTTTATGTAAAATACCTTTATATGTAATTAAGACGAAGTTAAAAACAAAATAAAGCATTTTTACAAATTTAAACATGAGAATAAGCAATCAATAAAAGATATATGACACAAACAAGCAAACAATTAAGCATGGGTTGCCTCCCACGAAGCGCTTTTCTTTATTTATGAGTCTTGTAGCTAGACTCGTAGTCGTGCCCTTACGTTGTCCTAATCTTAGAGGCCCATTCGATCTCCTTAACCCTTCTCTCATCACGAATGTATTCAGGGCCTAACTCAAGACAAGCAGTGTAGTAAACCTAGTTCTTCCAGTCTACTTCAAATGCCGGAATGTTGTCCACATCTAAATCATCAATACCCTCAAATTTCTTATTTTTGTGAGGCATTATATATTTAACACTCTCGGCTTCATTTGAGAACTCGATTATTCCTTTCTCTCGATCATAAACCATCTTAGACTCCTCTATAAATGGTCTCCCAAGTATCATGTCCCTTAAAAATCCATCAATGATGCCCTTAACATTTTCCAAGATCATGAAATCACACCTATATGTGAAGTTACCTACGAAGACAGGTAATCCTTTAACCCTCCCAACATAGTTACTTGCTTTCTTAGGGCGAAAGGGGTCCCTCATAGGTTCTAGATTTTTGCTCATGATCCAATTGTAATAGTGCCTAGACATTATATTCATGGGAGCCTTATAATCAATGTAGGTGTGATCCCTATATAAGTATCCAATCATACACGGTATCTTGATGTTTTTAGGGTTACCCCTTCTTATGTGAGGCTCAAAGGGTGGTCTCGGGAAGTTAACTACGTTATAGTGATAGGCGGTTTCCTTCCCCTTAGGGTATGAGTCGAAATACTCCCTAAGTGCTTCCTCCTCCTTACAATCCTCCATAATTTCTAACACCCTATAATCTCTATCTTCTAAATCATCATCCGAATCACTTGAGGTTGAATCACTATCTACAGGGTTAGTAGATTCCTTAAGGGCTTCCTCAAGCGTATTTTCAATTATCCTATTTAGCTTCCTAAGCTCTCCAATTTCACTAACAATACGAGCTCAAAGTTGGTTGGCAAAGGCTGGATCAAGCGGTAGGTATTTTTTTGGTGGTTTATCACCTTCCATGATGAAAAGTGATGGGGTTACGAACAAAGGTCACGAAGAAGGGGGATAGACTACGAGGAAGCTAAAAAAATGAGAAAAAATTTACTTGATAGGAATCAAGCAAAGAAACTTAAACGAGGTGGACTCCTAACTAGCTATTCTATTCCCCGGCAGCGGCGCCAAAAACTTGATAATGCTACACGCGTCGTTCGGGGTCAAAGGAACTTCCTTTTCATCGAGCAAGTTTTTCAACACCCTAGGCAGTGAACCTAATCGTTGTAGTGTAGTATTAGGGTAAGCCACGGGAATTGATATCGTTCTCTAGGGGAATAGGAATGCTAGTGAGAGGTTACTACGCTAAGGTTGGGGTTGAGGAAGATTATTTTTTATCTTTTTATATTTTTTAGGAAATGGAAAGGTACGAATCTCGGGGTTTAGATTTGGGGGGTTGGTATTTCTACCGATTACTTCTACTATTTAATTATCTAGTTAACTAAGGTGAGGGTAGTCTATGTCTAATTATTATGTGCTCGTATGATGGTTTAAAGATGTGTTTACTTAGGTTTTATTACTCCTTAATTATCTCCTATTGATGGTTGAATTGTCACGTCCTTATTCTTAATCGCGTTATGTTTCTAAGGTCGTAGGGTATGCGTTTATCCCTAACTCTTTGAAACTACCAAGCGTTATCGCCTACAAAGTCTCTAGGATTTATAAACTCTAACTCTAAGGTACTCTTCGGATGGTTTAGCCTACAACGACTCTAGGTGCTATAAACTAAGGTTCACAAAGATTAATCAAGCATTAACTACACAACGGATGACCTATCGCATTACTAGATCATTAACAATTAAGATAAGAGACAGCCAATCAATATTCAATAATTAAGTTTCATATTCCCTAAGCAAACACACAAGTAAATTAGCCGGAGATGGAGAACATGCAAGCATACACACAAGTAATTGAAGACATAATTAAATTAATGAAGTAAAACACTTATCTTGTTGTAAGATAGGGTTTGGAACCCTAAAATACTATACAAGACAGCCTTGGTTTGGTTTAGGTTTTTACTCCAAAAGACTACACTCTGAAAACTAAAAAATTCGGATTCTATATATAAGATAACATTCGCGACGGCGTCACCCTTTAATTTGTGACGCAGTCGGGTCGCCGTCATTAGGGTTTCGTCTTGGCCACGTTAGTCTTGCGATGGCGTCACCTTATGCTTGTGACGCCGTCCCCTTCAGTCTCTGACGCCGTCTGGATCAAATCTAGGCCGTCTGAGTTGCGACGACCTACTCTTTTAAAGCCTCACACCGTCACTTGTAAATAAGCAATTTGGCTACTGAGCCGTCACAAAAGTGATGCGACGGCGTTGCAGATAACACCTTACGCCGTCCCTTCAGTTCCAGCAGTCTGAGTGGCTCGATTCTTGACTTTGGCCATTTTCTTCGTATATTCGCGCCTTTTCGTCCGAATAAGTGTCATTCCAGCATTTTGTCTTCAAGATACCTAAAAAGTGAAAAAGAACGATATTAAGTAATAACGGATACAAAAGTGATCAAATAAGGGCTTAAACGACCCTTCAAAAAGGTACATTTTAAAACCTTATCAGTACCCACTGCTAGTTATAATTAACCTTTTCATCTTGAAAAGTTCCTTTCCCTGTTTGTGCAGATTTTGCAAAAGTTGTTTTGGACTTTGTACATTTAACAGGTGACTTAGGGTGAGCAGTGTTAACAGTTTTTGCAGTGGCAAAAGTTTTGAGTCCACTTCTTAGTTGAACTGCTCTTGGGATCATTTTGCAATGAGAATTAGGGTGCACATTATTTTGTAACCTGTTAGACTCCACCCTTTTATTCCCATGGACTTCCCTTCTCCCAAAATGATAGTCACATTTAGCATGCAAATGATAAAAACTACCACAGATATAGCATGCCTTATTGTACATCACAAAGTCACTACCTAGTTGTTGAGATTTAACATGATTCCAACTCCTCTGGTTACCCCTAGGAGCTGTAGGCTTGTTCCTATACATCTCAGCATACCTTACAGTTGGTCTAGGTTGATTAACTGGTTTCCTAGTTTCCTCTGTAACAGTATTAACAACTTTTGGGATAGAAGTCTCTACATTCTTTTTAACATTCTCATCTACAACAGATGAGTCACTAGCACTCTCAAAAATATAATTATCATGCTTAACTTCTTCCTCACCTTTCACCATAGTGTCCTTTAAAGGACCATATTCACGTTCAAGATCGTGAAACTCTTCTAAGCCTGTATGAGCTAAATCTATACCTGGAGGTGAATGAACACCCCTTAGAGGTGGAAGCACTATATTGTAACCCATACCAGACATAACTTTACTATGAATTTGAGCATTCCAGATTTTATCAATTGACTTAGAATGATAATAACAGGTGTCTACAGTTAAATTGACATTCTCATTTATCTTTTTAAGTTTTTCAAGCTCTTTTTGGTATGCTTCATTCACAGCTATTGTATGTTCTACCTCTCTTCTAAAAAGAATCATATCATCATTATATTTTGTCTCATTTTCTCTATAGTGATCTATTTGTTTTTCTAATACTGCTATAGCTCTCCTAAGATTTGACACAATATAATTAGCAGTATACAACTCTTGTCTTTCATTAGAATAAAAATCATTAAGCCTTTCAACTTCTCTAGCAGCCCTACATGTTTTAGAACTATTAGGTCACTAAGTTTACAACACAAGCACAATAGAAAGAGATAGAGAGAAAGATCGGATGAACAAGACACAAACCAAACACTATGCGTATGAATACTAAGGACGGTTACGCGTAGCTATAGTGAAAGAGAAATGAATTGAACAACCAACCCTCAAGTGAGGGTTATTACAAGGTATTTATAGGAAGGGGAGCTAGGGCAACACTCCTACTCCCTTCCTTTCCTTAATGGACATGGGCCTAAGCTCATGGGTAGGCCTAAGCTCATGGGCCTTCTACATAAGCTTAATCTAATAACAAACATAAAGGCCATAATTAAGCTAACTATTACATATGAATCACTAACACTTGATTAAGGTTTAGGAGTGATTCCAACAATCTCCCCCTAAGTGTTGGTGATGAATGAATATGAACGGTTAAGGTGCTGATGTAATAGTAGCTTTGACGTCTTCTGACATTCTTCTTTCTTGTGAGAAGAATTGCCTTGATTTGAACAATCTCCCCAGTGTAGAGAAATTGTTTTCTTTAAACAGTTTTGCTTTGACGTCATCTTTAACTTTGTTCTTTGATCATTGTTCTTTGTGATGGTAGTGATAGTATGTTGTTGTTGTTTGCATCAATTCTGCCTCAGGTCTGCTTCGTTGCTCCAGTGTCTCCACGTCATTCTTCAACATGCTCACACGCTCTTTGACGTTGGATTTCAGTACTGATGAAGTTCTTTAAGTCTTTAACTTTGTAGATTCTTTGGTTTGATGAAGAATCATTCTGACTTTTGTGTTGCTTTTAGATAAAACTTCCATTAGTGATGATGTTGGCATGAGCATGTGAAGAATCTGCACGATCATTCCACTCCAGAGCTTCCATAAGAAGAAAAACATGAAAGCGGTTAGTAATAAGTGGATTCCGGCACTTACAAGTTTGAACTTCGAGAGTGTTAACAGCATAGTGTGAAAACACCACTCTAATTCTCACAAAGGCCGTTCCTGAACTGGAGTCCCACAAGTGAGATAACGCGATGTACCGAAGTACACCTACAGTTCAGATGAGTCGCTGAGGTACACCGAAGCATCACCTCACGACTGTAGACCATTTGAGACACACTAAGCGTAATCCGAGAGGAGTTACCGAAGTGACCTGCTGTCAGGGCTGTTTGATGTTGACCCTGGCAGGAGTCTCCATTCAATCACTGAGGATCACATTTGTGAACCTCTCATAAATTTTCTCGACAGATTGCTAAGATCTGTGAAGGACTCAATAATGTACCACTGATGTTCTTATTGTTGAACATCAAGTGATGAAATGTCAAGTGTACCTAAGAGATCTTTTAATGAATCTCGTGGCTCTAGACTCAATAGTGCGTTTTGGTTTTCTTGAGCGGAGACTAGGGAGAGGGTCTCCTTCTTCAATATCAGCAATCTCTAAGAGAAAGCCGATAGATTATGTAGGGTTCCCTGTAAGAATGAAACAAGCTTCTGTTGGGAGAAACTTGAGTGGCTAAGAAGGTTTAGTGCATGCGTCACTGGGTCCATGACGACTTTTAATCTTCAATACCGGCGTCATCAAGTGACAACCAGTAGCATATGAATTGAACCCGGCGTCTGTCCTAAGTTGAATAATCTGGAGGGCTATTTCTTTTCACCCTTTACTTTTCATTTCTTTTTAATTCTTCAACTCCTTCTTTCTCCGATTCTCATTTTCTCCTTTTTACAATCATACCTAAGGACTTCTAGTTCTAACTATTGGTAGTGTCCTTGGGTAGATCCCTCCAGCTCTGGCGGATCATAGGACGGTTATTCCTAACCTTAATCACCTTATAACTCCATTGCCATAAAACCATTTTTCATGAAAATCTCTCAAAGTGTTTGTGATTGAAAAAAACATGTTTGAACACCTCAAGAGTTTTATATTTTCAGAAATACTCCCCCTCCACATGTGCTTAAGAGTTTTTACGAAAATCTGCACAGTGAGGAAAGAGTTCGCACTTTTTGAATTGATCGACTCAAGATAGACAATTCCTTGCGAGACACGATTACGTTGCATAGTTAAAGAGATACATTGTCAGCTTTTAGGTGACAACTAGCTCTAATAACTACCTTGAAGATGTGGACAACCCCGAAAGGTTGTCACACCCGTCAAAGTTCATGTCTATCAAGAGCTTCTCGAATAGGTACAATTTACTTGGATAAGTCTTGGAAGACAAATCTTTTCAATGTAAGACTGTTTAGATCCCGTCAATTCATGGGTTGAAGTCTTTTCACACGAGAATTCAATAGCAAAACACAACATATTTCTTATCACATATTATCTCCCCCTCAAAAATGGCATATAAATGTTGTTTTTGAAGAAATGTTGAGAATAAATATGACCATTTTTAGTTTTGTGGGAAGATTACACAAAGAACATTTTGTGAACAAAGTTTTTAAGTCAAATACTCCCCCTCAACAAGTGATATAAACGGTTGAGGTTTTGAAAATCATAATGGGAAGTACTTGTTCTTTTGAGCAAAACCTTGAAAAATGAATGGTTTGATAGGTTTTACTCAAAAGTAAGAAGCTTTCGCTCCTTTTATAAGGATTGTGGCACTGAAGCGTACCACAGGGTCCTTTCTTGACAAGAACGGGTTGTACACTGATATGTGTGCACAAGCCATGGTCATAATAAATCACACATCCAAATGTATATGAAATAGAAGTAGTTCAAGGGGTACCAGGTAGTCCAGTGATGTTGCCAGGAGTGCGAACCGGGCGTTGATAGCCGGTGAGATTAATCCTAGGACGACCACCAACAAAGCTCTCTAATGTTCTGAACTGATCCCTTTGATACAACCTTTCATCAATCATAGTGATGATCCTCCTTACATCCCTTCTGTCCTGAGAGTTCCATCGCTTTGGGTTCCCAATGTCTTCACGTATATCCTTCAACCGATAAGCCAATCCGTCCATAAACTTCTTCAATGTGTGATCCCCAAACTTGTGAAGATCTCTACACGCCATCAAGCAATTTTGTTGAAGTTCACTGCAATAAACGACGCCGAATGGTTTGCTGACGAGTGTGTATTGTGGAAGCTGGTTGATGTCGGGAAGTTCAAGCTGAGGTTTGGTGAAGTTGACACGGGTCTGGTAAGATTCGACAGCGAGTTGTAGATCTTCTACACGTTCTTTGATTACTATGCTTCTGATGAAGATAAGCAAGGACTTGATGAATTCACGTTGTACTTCAGTTGAGAATTGTCTCATGCGTCCCTGTACTTTTGCAAGATACATGTCTTCAATGTCGTTGAGAGATAAATTCTCAAAGTCCGGTTCACAGAAGGCATAATCCCTTTCGTCTTGTCGTTTGACCACGATATTCCGTAGGAAAGTGTAGTCCCATTTAGATGAAAGATCAACGTGTTTAATAGCAACGATTCCTTTAGTACTATACACTGCATGTTGAGACTTTCGAACCTGGCAGCTCTTGTAGTAGATTCGTCGGCGTTCTGGCCAATGATGAATCCCGTACAATGCATCGACGTCATACTGTTCCACCCTGTTAGAAAACAAGTGAGTAGCCTTTTCTTCGATAACTATGCAGTTTGAGTATATGGCTGCCGGAAACGGAATCGTAAGTGATGTAGCGTATTTCCTTGAACCATCACCACCGTGTAGAAGAAATTCCAAGTCGTTGTTGAAGAAGTAGCGAAATGGAATCTTATGCTGATCTGGTTGGCCAATTGTGGGTAGAGGTTTAGACCAATCGGTGTAGTATGGAGCGTTATCTCTTCTGGTAAAGTCGATGTTTGCTTCTGGGTTGAGCCAATCAATGTTGTTGGACATGGCTCGAGCAATGTTTTCAAGGTGATACTCAACCTCGATGGCACTTTCCGAGCTGTCTTTAAGCAGTTGAAAAGCTTCATTCTTGATTCGTTTCAACTCTGATTTCGTCATCTTCTTTACACGGAATTTTTCTTGCAGTATCTTTACATGCTCCAATGTACTACCGTCTTCCAGATCTTGACCTTCAGGTGGGTAGGGAGTAGAATTAACAAGTGTGGAAAACCAGTCGTATTCATCAGTATCATCTTCATCTAGCCATGATACGACGTCAGCCTTAGGCGCCTTCTTCTTCTTTTTCTTAGGCCTTGATGAGGATTCTGGTTTCTTAACTTTGTCGGGAGAGGCGGGTTGTTGTTGGGGCTCATGGAATTCCTCATCGTCACCACCCGTATACTCAAAGTGATCACCTGTTTTCTGAGTCTGGGGTGGTAACTCAGAAGAATCCTGAGGTTTTTCAGTAGAAGAGCGAGGAGGAGACCTTTGTTGTGCTGGAGTCCGTTGGGGTGGAGGTTGAATAGAAGATGATTCACCAGACTTCTTCGGGCGTTTAGGCTCGTCATTCTTATCCTGATCCTTATCTTCATCGTCGCGTAGACGCTTAGGCCTTTCAGCTTCTTCTCTGCATGCTGATTTTAGTTGGTATTCCAGCAATGCTTCAAACAATTTACCTTCGTAGGAGGCAAATGCTGCAGATCGTTTCGACATTTGAGCTACCAGCCGGTTAACCAATTCAGCATCTGAGAAGATTATGGGATCAACTGGATTGATGTTTACATGCATTGGAGTTGATTTCATAGTCTGTTTGGCTAGGTGTAAGAGATTCGGATAGAGTTGTTTGGTGAACAGCTCCTTTGTAATTCTAGGAACGATGTCAAGAAGGTACTTATGAGTGTAACCTTTGATCATTTCGTTCATTTCCCCTTGAAGATCACGTTTCATGAACTTCTGGACGTATTCCCTTTCAACTTGCATCTTGTCGTTCTCATCATGAAGATACTGTATCTGATCAGCGAAGAAATTCATCTTCTTGTAGAGCACGTCTTTCTTTCTGACCTGTTTGACAGCTTTAACGATTCGAGTCTTAGCTTAAGAGATCCAAGATGCAGTTGGCTTCTTTACTGATTTGGATGTTGATTTAGTTGATCTTTTTGATGGTGGTGGTGAGGAGTGAGAAGATGAATCCGATGATGATGAGATGTGAGGAGACTCCGGGTCCTTTGGTGATTCAGAAGTTTCCTTCTTTGAGCGTGTAGGACTATCCAGAAGAAACATATCATAATCAACATCTTTATCTTTCTCGGACTTTTCAGTTTCTGGTTCTTCAATGTCATACTCAATAGTATCTTCCACGCGCGTTTGTTGTTGCTCCAAAGTGGTGGCACCAGATCCCTTATCGGGTTGATTAACCGCATCAGGATTTGGTGTAGGTTGAGCTGCACCACTTGACCCTCCGGGGCCACCCATTTGATCCTTAGCAAATTCTTTCGCAACGTGTTGGAGCCTAATGATTTTGAACTTCTTCCTGTATGATGTATCCAGTGTCTCTTCATCTGAGCTTTCATCTTCAGGCTCAATAACTGGGGTCTTCCCTTTGCCGTGTTCAGCTATAGGACTGGGAGGTTTGACTGCTGAAGGATTAGTATCGGTTGCAGTTCAGAGTAGAAGATTTCTTCTTCTGATTCTGTACCTTCAGAGCTTTCGTCCACTAGCTTTCTTGGCGGTTCAGGCTTTGGCACGGGAATGGGAACAGCTTCCTTAGAAGGAACAGTCCTTTTACGAGGAGGATTCCTCTTGGGGAACTTCCTCTGACTCTCAGTGCTTATAGCACTTCCTGCACTTCCTCTTCTGGTTTTTCTTGTAGGCGTACCAGAATATTTTTCATCAAGAAAGCCAACTTTGTTCTCTTTCACAGCTACCAAATATCTTTTATAAGAGTAGAGCTGTTTAAGTTCATCTGAGAGAAGGAGATCCAGCAATACAGCACCTTGTTTCTTAGTTGTTGACTCCTTAAATCTGACTGTTAGAGTCGGTTCAGACAACATGTTGAGATTATCGGGGTCATTGATTCTTTTGGGGATTTCAGGCTTGTATCCAAGTGCTCTTTGGATCATCAGTTTTGTATATCTGATATAAGGAATCTTTGAGCCAAGCTTTTTGAGGAATGTCATCATGTCATCCCATATCAGAGCTTCAACTTCGATGTGCTTCATGTTGATCAGAGCCCAAAAGATTTGCAGTTCCATGAGCTTAGGATGCTCATAGCCACTGTCACGACCAGAAACAGATTTTGTGATGATGATATAAAGGGTTCTCCAAGGCTGAGGAATGTTTTTAAGATCCACGTGTGAATGCTCATAGCCACTGTCACGACCAGAAACAGAAACAGATTCAGTTGGTATGATGTCAGGAATGAGGAGGACAACCCTTAAATCTGCAGGAGTGATGGTGAGTTGCTTGTGATTGAGCGTCACCGTCACAACATTCTGTCCTTTGATCTTTTGCATTGTAGTCCAAAACTGTTGAATGTAGATTTCAGGAACAGTAGCAGAATGGGAGAGCATGTTCTGATAAGGATGGTTCTTCGGAATATCCACAGCAATCAAGCAAGAAGACTCTGAACAGGTGAGAGTTTCAAAGTCAACACGAAGGTTATTCTTCACAATCTTCATCGGATAACCATTTGGGAAGATATCAGCAATGGTGAGAACATTTGGTGCATCCACATTCATTTGATCGTCCATGTCTAGATCTGAAATACATTTAGCAAAAAGAACCAACATATCGAAAGACATTATGTTAGTCAACAGATGGTTTTATTGTCTAATTATTGAATATGATGTGTCAATGATTGTTACGAGTCCAAAATCACTTGTTAGTCCAATAGTCTAATGAAGTCGTGATAAGTTTCGTGAGTTAGTTAACTTTAAGTTTTAAAGTTTATGTTATCACTTATTTTTCACAACATATTAAACGTTTAAGCTTATTAGTGACATTATTGGTTTCGTGACGTTATGATTTATTTATTTACAAGTTTGCACGCGTAACAATTCATAATGAAGGTTAACAAGGCATAGGCGTAGAAATGGTAGCTTATGCGTAAACAGGAGAAATATACGCGTAAACGCGAGCTTATGCGTAGGATCCTAACTTACGCGTAAGAAATATTACGCGTAGGAAAAGGGGGACCTTATGCGTAGAGCTTACGCGTAAGCGTATATAAACCTTACGCGTAAGGCTTACTCGTAAGAGTAGACCTTATGCGTAGAGGTCACTGTTTACACATATCCTTCACAGGATACGCGTAGTCCCTTATGTAGAACCTTACGCGTAAACGTTACGCGTAAGATTTCTCTTACGCATAACATGCTACGCGTAAGGTGATCCTTATGCGTAGATGTCTAACAACCTTGATTCTGATTTTTACGTGTAGCAAACCTGAAATAAAATCATCATAGAATCAATTTTAGCACATACATTCATTCTATAACAGATCATGGCATGAATACTTATCAAACAGTTTACGCGTAGAAAACCTTATGCGTAGAACTTAAACACTAGTTTCAAGAATTACGCGTAAGAAATCTAGCCATAGGATTTGCACCAAAGTTATTCTGGGAAGTCTTAGAAGCCTAATAAGTATGTTTATCCAAGTTTTAACATGAAACTCAACATGAATCAAGAATACCCAATTCGTATGAACTAGAACCCTAAGTTTCAATTCTTTCACTTTTGATGTTTCTGGGCAAGTTCTAAGCATTGATATAGTCAATTCATCACATAAACAACATATTATAAGCAACTAATTATCCAAAAACGTTCACACAATAAAACACCCAATTCACGCATAAACCCTAGTTTTCCAGATTCAATCAATTCGTGTTTCTGGGTAAGTTTTGAGGATAAAAATGGTATCATTGATGTTTTAAAAACGTTTTGACACAATCTTTTTAACCACAAACACACACCAATGATTGTGTGTTCATACGCTTATGCGTAGAACACATAATCACTCATATCTCACGTTTTAGCCGTTGGATTTGTAAAAGATTCAAAACCATTGTTTGTAAACACGTTAAGATTATGAAACAATTTACAAATTGATGATCCAAAACACGGATTTTATGAACGAATTTTAAGCGTAGAATGAGTTAGGTTGTGTAATAAATGTGAAGAGTTAATATTATGTGGGGAGTTTTATTAGAAAACACTTTAAACTTTTGTCACTTTCAGTCCCTCCACCTTTACCATTTACATCAAAAGCCTTTAACTTCCATTTTGGTTACCAAACGAAGAATACTTGGAAATAACTTTGACGACACTCCCCCTCGACTTTTGAAATAATGAAAGGTTATAAATTTTAGTCCGAGGAGTGTCAGAAAACCAAAAATGTGACCACCATTATTAAAGAATCAACCGGGATAGTATAACATGCAAGTACACAGTTATTTTGAAACAGTTAAGTATTTATTTTCTCCCCCTCAACACTTGATCGGAAAAATACTGAATTTTGAAAGATTAGAGTGTTGACGGAAGAAATGTACTTGCCATGTTGAAAGAAAAATAGATAGAAGAATATTTTTGTTGTTTTATCAGGTTTTATATTTTTGTATTTTGTTTTTGAAAAATATTTACAAAAGAGATTTTGGTGTTTGACTGGTTTTTAAGACTGTTTTAAGAGTTCATCCAGTTCCTCTTGAGTCAAACACCGCATACCAATCCGGTGGACCAACTCATTAAACCGAGCGGGAGGCAAGGCTTTGGTGAGTAGATATGCCTATTGGTATTCTGTACCCACGAAGTATAATTCAACTGTACCCTGTTCCACGTGGTCCTTGATGAAATGATAGCGAAGATCGATGTTCTTTGATTTCGAGTGCTGAACTGAGTTGCACGAGATCGCAATGGCACTCCGATTGTCGCAGTACATCGGGATTCTATCAAATACGTAACCATAGTCTTTGAGTTGTGTTCTCATCCAGATGACTTGAGCACAACACGCCGACATGGCTACATATTCTGCTTCGGTTGATGACAACGATGTACAATCCTGCTTCTTTGATTGCCAGGACACCAGTTTATCACCAAGAAATTGTAGTGCTCCTGAAGTACTTTTCCGTGAATTTAAACATCCTGCGTGATCAGCATCTGAAAAAGCGATTAGTTCAAAACCAGAATCCTTTGGATGCCAGATCCCCAAGTTAATGGTTCCCTTGATGTATCGGAGGATTCTTTTAGCCTCAGAGAGATGGGTTTCAGTTGGTCTCGACTGATAACGGGAGCAGAGATAAACGGCAAAGACAATGTCAGGTCTGCTAGCTGTTAGATACATGAGAGACCCAATAATACTTTGGTATTTTGTCGGGTCGACTAATTTCCCATGTAAATTAGCGTCTAGCTTCTTGGTATGAGTCATTGGTGTGGCATAAGTGTCACAGGTTTTCATTCTAAATTTGTTTAACAATTCAAGGGCATATTTGGACTGACTCAAGAAAATACCACGGGGTGATTGATGAACTTGCAGTCCTAGAAAGAACGTAAGTTCACCCATCATGGACATTTCAAAATTTTTCTTCATTAGTTTTGAAAAAGCGATTGAGTACTTTTTATGTGTAGACCCAAAAATGATGTCATCCACGTAAATTTGAACAATTAAGATATGTGCCCCGTGATATTGTATGAAAAGAGTAGGGTCGACCGAACCTTTGGTGAAATTATTGGCAATGAGGAAAGATGATAGCTTATCATACCATGCCCGAGGAGCTTGTTTGAGACCATACATAGCTTTGTTCAGTTTGTAGACATGGTTCGGGAACTCAGGATTAACGAATCCTTCTGGTTGGCTAACATAAACCGTTTCTTTAAGTTGTCCATTGAGAAACGCAGTTTTGACATCCATCTGAAAGACCGTCATATTCATATGAGCCGCGAACGCAAGAAATATCCGAACAGCCTCAAGACGAGCAACCGGAGCAAATGATTCTTCAAAGTCAATACCCTCCTCCTGTCGATAACCCTTAGCCACCAGACGTGACTTGTTTCTGATTACGTTCCCTTCAGCATCCAATTTGTTCTTCCAAATCCATTTGAGACCAATGACGTAGACCCCTGTTGGTCTTTCAACCAGTTCCCATACTTCAAGACGTTTGAATTGGTTGAGTTCTTCTTGCATGGATTCAATCCAGTTGTCTTTTGTCATTGCGTCTTTAATGTTTTTAGGCTCAGATTGGCAGACAGTGAGTGCATAAATGCAATGTTCACCATCTGTGTGAAGACGTTGTCTCGTAACGACTGGTTGATTCGGGTTGCCAATAATATTTTCCAGAGGATGGTCTTTTGTCCATCGATGTGTAGAGGGTTGATGTTGGTATACATTGTACAGATTCTAAGGATTCAAATGGCTTGTTGAAGATTCCGCGACATCTGGTGCAGCAGTCTCATTAGCAAACGGGTTAAAGAACGCATTTGGATCAAAATCTGCAGGTGGGGGTACTTCATTAAGAACATCATCAGCTGGTTCATCATTGTTGGAAGCGGTTTGTTCAACTGTTGTGGTGGAGTCAACTGGTGGTGCTTCTTCAACCGTAGTTGTTGTAGCAGGTGTATCAGGTATAAGAGTAGTATCAGGTTGAGCAGCGGAAACAGCGGATACACCTGGAGCATGTTCATCAATATCGTCACTAAACAGAGGAGCAAAGAGTCTTTCCATTTGTTGACGAGTAAGCTGAGGGCTTTGTTCAGCTGATGATGGGGTTTGAGGGAAGTTTAAGCGGTTGTGACCGGGTTCCAAGCTGCTATACTCAGAAGCCATTTCTGTAAGTTCATCAAAATGCGCATGAATCGTTTCCATAACCTCCTTTGTTCGATGATTCCAGATTCGGAAACCTTTAGAATTATCACAATATCCAATAAAGACTCCAATGTCAGCTTTGGCTTTGAGCTTTCCAAAGTCATCACGATCATTATTCGGATAGCAAAGAGATCCAAATACATGAAAGTGTTTGAGATTCGGTTTTCTGTTGTGGACAAGCTCGAAAGGTGTTTTGTTGTGGCGTTTTGTAATCATAGAACGGTTTTGAGTATAGCATGCAGTAGATACAGCTTCTGCCCACAAGTAATCTGGGAGTTTAACATTGATTAACATTGTTCTTGCAGCTTCCACTAACGTTCGGTTTCGTCTTTCAACAACTCCGTTTTGTTCTGGTGTACGTGCAATAGATGTCTGATGCTGAATTCCCACTTTCTCATAAAATTCACGAAGAGTTTTGTTAACAAATTCAGTTCCTTTGTCTGTTCTAATTTGTCTCACGGTGTTTCGGAGCTAAACCTGTATTTTCGTGAGAAAGGTGATGATCATCTGTGGAGCTTGGTCTTTGCCTCGAAGAAAGTAGACCCAAGTCCAGCGTGAATAGTCATCAACAATTACTAAGATGTAGCGTTTACCATTGATCGTTTGCACGCGCATCGGGCCACACAAATCCATGTGAAGAAGATGAAGCACATGCTAAGAGCTGTGTTCCACTTTTGAAGGAAAGTGAGCACGAGTGCTTTTCCCTTGTTCACAAGCTGAGCAAAGGTGATCTTTAGAATACCGGAATCGTGGGAGACCTTCAACTAGTTTGTGTCGAGCAAGATTGGTTATAGTTTGAAAATTTAAATGTAAGAGACGACGGTGCCATAGCCAGGATTTTGTTGATGTTGCCTTTGAAAGTAAGCAGATGGGAGATGAAGCAACCATGTCTTGCATAGAGATAGTGTAAAGACTAGAATTACGCGAGCCAGACATAAGGTCGTTTCCTTGTAGATCATGAATGAAACAAGATTTCTCCCTGAAAGCAACCTCCAAATCTCCATCACAGAACTGACCTACTGAAAACAGATTGTGACCGAGGCCTTCCACATAATAAACCCTGCTAATTTTGATGTTGCCATTGATATAGTCTCCGTAGCCCATGATACCTGCGAAGTGATCATTACCGAATCTAACAGTGCCAATGAACTTTGCAATAAAGTTTGATAACAGTTTAAGGTTGCCTGTCATGTGTCGGGAACATCCGCTATCAACAATCCAGAGAATGATCTGTATCACCTGCATTACACACAGATGACACAGATGGAATAGAAGTAGATGTGGAACCCGAAATGTTAGAGGGTTCCGGAGCAGTTATAGTAGACATACACACATCAATAACTTTAGGCATCCATTTAAATCCTAGTGTGTTATATATCCATTTCTGCCATCTCCAACTAGTATTTTCTTTAGTCTTAGTGAATGAACTAGGTGGTACGACATTCCTAGGAGGTGAAACTGGAGCTACAGGGACATCAATGCGGTTCTTAGAATCTAAAGAGGGCGGTCTACCAAGCACAGACTTAGAATGATTAGTGGGCCTAGAGGTATTCCGATTCTTAGGATTCCTTAAACGATAGATGATAGCTTTAGCAACACATTTGTCATGACAATCAGAATTCATACATTTACGACAAATAACACAAGGTGCATCAGACTGAATATCGAAAGTACTTAAAGGTTTAGCATTCGTTACATCACTATTTCTATTACATTTGCCAGACGCAATATTTATAGTGGAAGCAACGTGAGTCTTATTCATAGTCCTAGGGTGTTCTTCTACTTCAGCATTCTTTATTGTTCTTTTCTTAGGTCGCAACTTCCTATTCTTCCTTGTATTGCTCCTAGGCTGTGAAGTACGGACGTTTGGAAAAGAGTCAACTATTCCTGTTTCAGTAGAAGGAAGCACGTTAGCAACTTGTGATTTGGTAGTAGGGATTCTAGGTTCACGATTACTAAGTGTTACTGGTGCTATTCTCTTAATCACGGTAGGCGGAAGTTGTTCATACTTTCCTAACATTTCTCTTAACTTAAAGATAGTGTGCACCAATTCTTGATTTTCAGAACGAAGATTTCCCGAAAAATTAATGACTTCCTTAGTGTGTGCAAGAAAATGATCAAGCTCGTTTGATGCTTCATCACGAGTCTTTTTAAGTAAATCAAATATGACACCATATTCCTGTTTAACTTTTACAAGTTCTTGTTCATATTTTTAGATTTGACATTTCAAAGACACGTTTTGATCATCCAGTTGCTCAAATTTTGGATTAAACGTTTTGGATTGCAACTGGTTGATTTTGTTTTGCAAAGCAAGTTCACGATTGTGACAATCTTTTTGACACCATTGAAGACGACGTTTAGCATTTGAAAGCTCGTTAATCAATCGTTCATTTTCAGCTTTTAAAGACTCGATCTGATGCACATTATTAGAATACTCAACAGTTACCACAGAATTACCAGTATCAGCAGAGATATAATCAGATGCATATGACAAAGAATTCAATAACACAGTATTATGGACATCAGCACAGATAACATCTTCCAAGAGTCGATCAACATCCTTTCTCAACATTTTCTTTTTACGTTTAGTATTAGAAATAGATGTTTCTGTTTTCTCGAAAATGACCTTCATCAATCCAAGTTCCTTATGAAAGTCCCATTCCCAAGACAATGCACAATGTTTCAAATTTTTAACATTTGGTAAAAGATTTTTCTGAAAAATGTCTCTTTGTTCTCGCGCCAGAGGCGATTGAAAATGTTGAACTTTGATTTCAGAATGATATTCTATCTCATGTTGTAAAAGTTTGAGGTCAGCCATGAAAAGGTCAAAATATCTAAGAATTTTGCGATTTTCAGGTTTTGAATTTACTTCACTGATGGAAGGTAAAGGACCATAAATTTGTGCATAATCTGGTTGGGGATTAACATTAGAATACTCAGACGTTTTTATGATAATCCTTGGTATGTTAGAAGAATCCGTTGGTGTGACGAAAGTGACCGCTTTTGAATAGTTAAAAGGTTTGTTGTAAACAACAGTTTCTAATTTTGATCGACTCTCGTCTTCTGCATCTAATTCCTCTTGACGATGATATTCAACAACACTCATAACAAAATTATCAATTTTATATTCTGCACTGGAAACTTCAGGATTTGGTTTGAATGCTTTGGTTGAAAGCTTAGGTTTGTAATCAGCAAGATTCGGTCCATATCCATTTGGATTGGGTTTTAAAGTAAACTTTTCAATAGCTGTGACCGACTCACCATGTTTGTAAACAACAGTTTTAAACTCTTTAAGTTTGTTTTGCAAGCCGATAATTTCTTCAAGATGATCATCTATTCGTTTCGTTGAATGCTTTTTGTATGCAGAGAACTGTTTTTGACAAGTTAATAACTCAGCCTTAGCTTTTTGATTTTCCAAGGTGAGAGCGTTAATTTGCTTTTTATGTTCATGTTTCAGTTGTTCTATTTCAGACAACAAAGCATTTTTCGAAGCGGCTAGATCACGCATCTGTCTCTCTAAATATTTTTCGTTTTGATGAGATTTAGCAAAGGCGGCTTCAAAACCTTTTTCACGTTTTTCTTGAGTTTTGAAAAAGTTGAGTTGCTTTTGTAAACATTCAAAATCCTTGGTTAACAGTGCATTTTTACTTTTCAAGTCCTGATTTACTTCACGACATTCTTCCACTATGGATTGTTGGTTTTTAAGCCACAGATCAACATCTGGACGAGGCACAAGTTCGGCGTGTTCAACGTGAGTCACAACATGATCATTATTTAGATCCTCAAGTATAACCACGGAGTCAATTTGATTATCAATGGAAACCATAAGGTCATCTTGATCGTCAAATGTAACTACGGGGTCTAGTTGAAAATCGTCGGAATGAGATGTGGACGACTCATTTTGAACATTCTGAGCCTTGCCGGATTCAGATGTTGGCGGAGATATTAGATCAGAGATAAATATGGTTTGTTCGGGTACCTGAGACAAGCCATCAGTGTCATACACTGGGCCTGTGTCACTCATGTGTAACTCATACATATTATCCATCAACATAACAGCTGCACTGGCCTGCAAGTCCTCCATATCATCATCTGAGTCTGCATCTGCCATAAAACTCTGTTCTTTGTCTATGAGAGTTCCACCAGCTTCATCCTTAAGAGCCAAAAGTAAAGCCTCCTTGTGATACGCACTGCCCCTAGTCCTCGGCTTTGGGCATGCATTAGCCAGGTGTCCCTTCTCATTGCAGTTGTAGCATCGAAGACCATTCAACCCATTCTGAGCATTTCCCTGTTCCACCACTTGAGCTCTGTTGTTATTCCTACCCATAGCATTAAACCCTTGACCACCGCCCATCTGACGACCATAACCATGATTCTGAACTTCAACTCGTCCATTGTTCACAACAGCCTGATTCCTTGTGTTAGATGAGGAACGAATACAATTGTTGGATTTGTTGGTATAACGGCCAAAAGCATTAGCAATCATAACAAATCCTTTTTGCAATGCTTCGAACGGATCGGAGTCCTCATTAGCTTGACTATAGAGTGCTTGATCATTGTTGTTGTTGTAAGGAACCAATTGAGTTTGTTGAGATTGCTGTGATTGATCATGTGGTGTGATAGTGGCAGTTGGTTGAGTTGCTGGTTGAGGAGGATAACTGTTTTGAGCATACAAGGCAAGTTGTTGATTTTTCGGATGTGAAGGTGAAGCAATTTGAGCACGGAGAATCCTTTCCTTATCAACTTCCTTTTGATGAGGCTTCAAGTAATCGTACAACAATCCGTATGTAGAATGATGCATGTTCTTCGCTTGACGGAGAAAAATGACATACTTCTCCCATTCAGGACCAAGACTACTCAGGAACTTAGTATTCACTGCAATTCTTGGCATGATGATGTTGTGTTTATCCAAATCATTTATGATGTCTGAGAATCTATGATGATAAGACTCTAGTGTCTCTCCAGGTTCAATCATGAAGTGTTCATAAGCCAAGTAAATTTTAGATTCCATATCCTCCTGATTGAGTGCAGATCCTTCCATAAGAAGATGAATATGTTCCCACATCACCTTTGCAGTATTTTGAGCATCAACACTGCGAAGAATTGGGTTTGGTAATCCTAAAAGGATATATTGCATTGCAAGCTCATCAGCTTCATAGTGTAGAAGTTCTTCTGCATTCAGGTCTGCAACAGTAGCAATGTTTGATTGTTCATCTCTTGGTGGATTAGCATTTGGATCTCCGGGTACAATGACAGTAGGCATCTGAAATGGACCTTCCAAGATAACCTTCTTTAAGAAATTTCCATGTGGCTTCTTCAGATCACAAAACCTAAAGAACCTAATCACCCATTGATCGTAATTTTCTGGAGTGAGCATTGGAGGTCTATCAAGTGATCCAGCCTCATGAATTGATTGTTGGCTGCTTAAAGCTTCACACATCTTTGCAAACCAACTGGGTTCCTTCATAGTGTTCCTTGATGGATGTTGATTGAAATCGTTTGTGTAGGGTTGAACTTGAAGACTTGGTGGTGGTTGAACCATTTGAGGTTGTGGAATTGCAGCAAGTTGTGGAGTATGTTGTTGATTAAATTGTTCTTGATAAATTGCTTGTTGTTGATTCCATTGTTGATGTTGTGGACTTAGTTGTTGTTGTCGTTGAGTATAAGTGTAAGGGAAATAGTTAGAGTATGGTGGTTGTGACATGTTGAAAAACTTGTGTTGTTAAATGGATCTTTGTAGTTGAATGAACCTTTGTTAATGAAGTATCCTTAGGCGTAGAAATCACAAGAAAGCCAAGTAGCACTTATGCGTAAAAACACCAAAGTTACGCGTAACAGCAAGAGTTACGCGTAGGTTTAGCTTACGCGTAAGTAAGGAGAAAAACAGTAAAGTTATGCCTAAACAGTAAGTTAGGCGTAGAAAACTTAGGCGTAGGATTACCTTATGCGTAAGATGAATCTTATGCGTAAGAGGTTCTACGCGTAAGCTTAAGCTTATGCGTAAATTTAGGGTTTTTAGCCCAAGTGATCTTTTACACTATCACAGTGCAAAAGATATCCCAAGTCAACGTATTTTCAGGCTTATCCAAGCAAGAAAACACGGAGTAAACCACGAAACTGAAGATCAAACCAAGGAATAAGTTACGCGTAAGTTTAGGGTTTTGATACGCGTAGACTTACTCATAAAAATGACTTTTGCCCAAAGATGTTTCTAAACCAGATTTTTTTGATGAAATAGCTTCAATATCACCTAGATAACACAAAAGTGTGAAACTTGATGATCCAAAGTGTCTAAAACAGTTACGCGTAGGAAAGCTGTCACGTAAAAAACCAAGTTCAAAAACGATGATCCACACGTAAAGGTTGAAACTTTTTGCCAAAAACAGTTATTTTAACACCTTAAAACGTTGAAAGTACAAGAATCTTGGATTAAAAAGTGTAAAAAATATGTTTTTAAGCGAACCAAAGTATCACCGTATTCTTTACGCATAGGACCAAAACCCCCTTCAAAAGCAATACGTTCACCCAACTATTTGGCGATTGATACCACTGTTAGGTCACTAAGTTTACAACACAAGCACAATAAAAAGAGATAGAGAGAAATATCGGATGAACAAGACACAAACCAAACACTATGCGTATGAATACTAAGGACGGTTACGCATAGCTAGAGTGAAAGAGAAATGAATTGAACAACCAACCCTCAAGTGAGGGTTATTACAAGGTATTTATAGGAAGGGGAGCTAGGGCAACACTCCTACTCCATTCCTTTCCTTAATGGACATGGGCCTAAGCTCATGGGCCTTCTACATAAGCTTAAGCTAATAACAAACATAAAGGCCATAATTAAGCTAACTATTACATATGAATCACTAACACTTGATTAAGGTTTAGGAGTGATTCCAACAAGAACAACTTTCAAAGTTTTGTACCTCAGAGTCAGAGAAAGCCATGAGAGCAAATTCAATAGAAATAAGAGCAGCATCTGAATGTTCTTCTTCTTGATCATCAGCCATGAAACTCCAATCATAGCTCACACCATCAATAGCCAACATTGCCTTTGGTTCTTCCACAGTTGGTTCCTTCTTTTGCTTGTACCAAGTAGACCTGGTGTCCTTGATCTTTGGTCTTCTATATTCTCTAGCAAAGTGTCCCAACTTGTGGCAGTTAAAACTCTCCACTTTCTTCTTATCAAAGCCTGCAGTTTCACCACCATTGATGTGAATAGGCTTGCCAGTCTTTTTGTAGAATTTCCTAGCTCTCATGCTAAGCAAAGCTATTTGCCATTTTATGTCCATCTCCTCCAAGTCATCTTCATCAATTTGCTCTATGTCTTCATGAGTTAAAATAGAGCCATTGACTTGAGTGGAGATAAAAGCATAAAAGATAGGATCTCCAATACTAGCAACCTTCTTCTTTGAACCTGCAGTGGTAACACTAACATTACTAGTGGAAACTGTAGAACCAGCAGTGGCAATATCATCATCACTGTCATCTTCAGAATCATCATTGTCAACAGAGGTTGACATCAAAGCCAAGCTGCTTGAGCTTGTACT
This sequence comes from Chrysanthemum seticuspe, assembly GCA_019973895.1. NCBI lineage: Eukaryota > Viridiplantae > Streptophyta > Magnoliopsida > Asterales > Asteraceae > Chrysanthemum > Chrysanthemum seticuspe. Next base: position 246,883,875 of record BPTQ01000005.1, on the reverse strand, counting down.
GAGTTTCCCAGCCTTCTTCAACCTTTGCTCAATAAGTTTGAAGTTGTTGTAAAGATCATTGAGTTTCATTGTTTCAATGTCTGATTTGTTTTCCCAGACAGTAACATTAGTTTGAAACTCTGAAGGCAAACTTCTTAGAAACTTCAAATTGAGGTCTTCCTTTTCTACTTCAATGCCAAACACAGTTAGTTGTGTAACAATCTTCTGGAGTTTGGTGAAGATGCTATCAAGTGAGTCATTGCTTGAAGCAGAGAAGTTTTCATAACTTTGCTTCAACAATGTCTTTTGTGTCTTCTTTGTAGCATCATTACCACCAAACACAGAGCAAATCTCTTCAAAGAGTTCTTTAGCAGTCTTGAACTTGCTAAATGCTATGATCTGATCTCTAGGAAGAGTCATCAGCAACAAACTTCTAGCCTTAAGATCATTCTTTCTTAGTGCTTTTTCAATACTAGATTCAGGCACAGAAACTTTCACAACATCTGTGTCACCAACTTTCTGATTACTAGTTACAGGCTTGAAAGAATCACCAATTTGAATGATCTCCCATAGAGCATAGTCCTGAATGAGGAAGTATTGCTCAATCAGTATCCTCCACATCTCAAACTCATTAAGTTTGAGTTTAGGTAGCCTTGGTGTAGAAGAGTTGGACTGGTTGTTTTCCATCTCCATTGAATTGAGTGAGTATGTTAAGCTTATTCCTTGGATCTTCTAAAACAAAATATCAGAACCTTTTCTCTGATACCACTTGATGGATCTGGACACACACCTTGTGTCAATGATATTTTGTATAATATTATTAAGCACGCGGAATTTACTTAGTAATACTTAGAAGACGGATTGTATGATGTATTGTAAACGAACACAGATTGAACACAAAACTTAAGCTCCAATATTATTGATAAATAATACGAGTGATCTTAGCTTATCACTAGGGTTACACCTTGAAGCTGTAAGTACGTAGATAATAAACTTCGTACATAAGACAATGACCTAGGACCTCCTTTTTATAGCACAAGGAGTCCTTTACAAGATAAGAATAAACATATCAATATAGAATATACACACAATCTATTCTATACTTATCATTATACGAATACTAAACAATTATCCAATAGCAGTGGTAATAATTGTACTGGCAGTGGGAATAAGTTTCCACTGCTAGTGTTTTCTTCAGCAGTATCAACCACAATACTATCCGTGGTAACTGTTAGTATTATTCCCAACAATACCCTTGATCTTATCAGTGAAAAGAGAGTCAGGAAGTCTCTTTCCTTGTTTACGGGTGCTGGAGGATTGTATGTTAATTTTGTTGACCATTTTATCCATCTTCATCAAATATTTGATTGGATCTTCCAGTTGAGGATTAATGTATTGATTTGCATTAAGGTAAGATACAATCAATTTTGTGAATCTGATGAACAGATCTTAGTGAGTGGGGTTTGGTAGTGACTTTGAATTTGAAACACGATGTCTTCCCAAATAACTTGGGCATAGTCCAACTATTTCATATTGACTATGCCCCAAAATACTTGTAGATGGAGAAGTATGGGGTGTTCATGACTATTGTCTCTCCTAGTTATTGATCGAGCCAAGATATAATAGATGGTTCTCCATGGTTGTTGGAATTACTTGGCATCGACCTTGGAAAATGACGTTAATGGTTGTCAGGTTGTTCATTGTATCCAATTTCCAGGAGAAAGTTGAGTACTAGTTCCTCTTATGGTCTGGGATAGAAGATATTGTTTGGTGTGGGAGCTTCGGGTAGAAGTAACGCTTTGCGAAGAAATTTTATGTCCACAATGACTTGCTTTTGATCTAGTGTGCATGTGATTTATTTCTCATCAAGGTTCAGGTTGATGCTGTGCCATAACTAATGTACGTAGAACTTTTAAATGTTAGCAGGCTTTTCCAACATATATCTACACTTGTGAAGCTTCAGCACTTCAATAGCAATCTGACATGATGGTTCATCACACTTGATCTTGTGAGACTAAACGCGAACATTATTCTTGCCAATTGTGACATTGTAATCCTCTGGAAAAGTGTTTTCCTTAGTGATCATTAGACGCTGTTGTTGTGCAGCCATTTGTGATATCTGAAAGGATATAACCAACAAGCAAGGTACATGTGTGTTAGCAAAGAGTAACTTTTGTTGATTACTTATATGACTTCATGATTAGTTTGTTGATCTTAATTGTCCTTTGTTTTGAAAGTTAGATCAAGTTCACATTATTAATATTGTAAAAGTCAAAGTTCTATGAATTGTATGTGTTCAAAATCGATAGATCTCCAAGTTCGATGATGCTGTAGCCAATTTTATAGAATTTAATAAGTTAGACGGTTTTGAAAATTCTATGTCAAGTTCGATGAAACTGTAGCAAATTCGATGGAACTTAGTCAAATTAGATGAAATTGTCAAGTTCGATGGAAACTGTGACAAGTTCGATGAAATTTGAACAAGTGCGATGAATTTGATAAGTTTGATGGAACTTAACCAAATGCAAGTTCGACAATTTCTTATCTAAGAAATTGCGATGGTACTGTTGACGTACAAGTTCGATGGATTTCCTTCGAATTTCCTTTTCCTGTCCATTTAAGATCAAACCAATGATTACAATCCTTTTAACTCACAGTTTAAGACTTATCAAATAACATTCATCTAATTTCAGGTATTTAAATGTAAGTTTGATAAGCTCAAAGTATAAAATCAGTTGCATTTATATCAAAAGTGTTTGACTGGGATAATGAGTGATTCAAACATGGTTCAAGGGTGACCCTTATCATGAAAAGACAGTTTACATGACTTTTGAACCACAAGAATGCAAGTTAGATGTAGGTCGTGTTCTTGATAAACCCTAAGCATCAATTTTGGTCCAAATGGGTTTCTGAGTATGAATTGATGGTTAACTAATGATGCTTATCACATGAGAACAGTTTCTTGGTCATTTAATTTGACCAAAACACACTCCAGCAAAATCCCCAATTTGACACGCATAAATTCTAATTTTCAAACTCAATCATTTGATTTTTCTGGGTTCAATTAGAACTTGGCAAACGTATGAATACACTTATCCAACCAAAACCCACCATTTAAATCAATCACAAACACCTATTATCCATTTTTCCCAAATCGATTGAAAACCCTATATCTAAAATTCATTGTTCTGAGAATTTTGACCGTTGGATCATTGTGAGATGAAAAACCATCTCTTATAATCTTGTTAAAAACATTTTAGCACTTACAGATTTATGATAACACGAACATATTTGAAGAGCAGATTTGAGCCGTGGATCTTGGTTTTTGGATGAATAAATGCTAAAAAAAGTTATCAAAAAATGTTAACACCTTTTTGTTTTTGTTAAATTTTTTGGAATTTTAAGTTTTGGCAAATTTGGCCCCTTGATAACAAACAATTCCACACACGGTCCATATGTTACTAATGGGAAGAAAAAAAAAGAAAGAAAAATACTTTCACATTTTGTTTAATACACCCCCTCGACTTATGATTAAATTTATTTTGAACATTTAAAAAAAATACTTCCAGTCCAAGGAGGGTATTACGAGGATAATAAACCAACACGTTTTTAAGTCAACATCTTTTTGAGAATATGCAAGTACACCCTTTAATTTTAAGAATGCCACACATTTCACACATAATATTATGTGCGAAATACTAAGTCGTTTAATATACTTAATTTTGTCTGCCTTTATGACACCCCTAAACCGTTTAATATACTTAAAATTAAAATCATCAAGACCTGGAGCTTTGTCACTTCTACACCCATAAACCGCATCACAAGCTTGTTTTTCTGAAAACGGCACTTCCAAACTAGCCGCATCCTCCACTGTGATTTTTGCATCATTTTTGAGACCCGGTCGCTCACAAATATCGGCATTCTCTTTTTGTCAGAAGAGAAAATACCTTTATAATATCTAAAAATCTCATTCTTAATTTTCACGGGATCTTTACACCATACACCATCAATCAGCAGGCCCCTAATGGTGTTTTTGTTACACCTACTTTGAGTTTTCATCACCCTCCACGTCCCAACTTGTGACCTTGCACAAGCTTTTTGTGTTAAGATGCTTGCCTTCTCATTAAAATATAACTCTAACTAACAAAAAATGAATATGAGAAATTTCCAAGCAATTCGAATTTGGAATGTATGTATTTGTTCAACTTGTTTAAAAATAAAAAGTTGCTAACAAGACTTCAATTCTACAAACAGGGAGTTCTTTATATATATATATATATATATATATATATATATATATATATATATATATATATATATATATATATATAGAATCTAGATCAAATAAGATCAAACTTAAAGTTGTTAAAATGAGATCCAACTAAAATTTGACATGCGATACTCTCCTTACAACAAAAATAAATTTTTTTATCAACTACAACTAAAATTGTTAAACTTTTGATAGATTTCTTTTTAAAATTTACGAAACCTAGGTGATACACTTTGATTAGAAGTGTAATGTGTATCAGGTTTTTGTATGTGTATCAGATTTTTGAATATTTATTAGTGTAATGTGTATCAGGTGTATCACTAATCCAAATTCATGTATCATTTGGTTATTAGTTGCTAAATTGTTGATTTGTATTAAAATATTATTTTTATGTGTATTATTGCTAAAATTGTTATTTATAAATGTTTTAGTGATTTTTTAAACTTGATCTTATTTTTACAACTTTAAGTTTGATCTCACGTTAGAATCCGGATCGATTGAGAAGGTTTTTATTTTGAGAAGATTGAGAAGGTTTTCAAAAACGATAGATTTGTAACTTTGATTCATGTTTTTCAAACGTAAAACTCATTTTAATGTGATTAAAATTCAAAATTGTGTAAAAAAAATTTGAATCAATGTTAAAAATCTCTCGATTTTGCGATATATGTAGAATACTGAATCATCTGTACAAATTTAATGAATCATCATCATAACTCGATTTTAACAATGATTTGTGAATCAAATTTGTGATTTATAGATTCGATTAACCATAAAATGATGTTTACTTGTGAATCAAATCAAAAACATGAATCAGTTTGTTCAAACAAAGATTTCTCAATCTTCTCAAAATAAAAACCTTCTTAATGGAACCAGAGCATATATATATTCAAACATGTTAAACGACTAATTTTCAAGGTTTAAACACCGCTACTACATAAACCGGGTAAAAGCTTCTTTTTCTAGAAGTTTGTGGCGGGTGGTGGGTGGTGGGTGGTGGTGGTGGCTTGTGTGGTGTTGGGTGGGTCGTGAGTGGTGGTGGTGGGTGGTTGTGTGTGGTGGTTGGTGGTGGTGGTGATTCGTGTGGTGTCGGGTGGTTGTGGTGTCGGGTGGTGGTGGGTTTGGTGGGTGATGGGTAGTAGTGGTGGTAACGAGAAAAGTAACAATCGTTAACAAAAACATGACGACCGTTACCAAAAGTCTAAAAGACGAAACGGCCCATGCATCCGACAGGAAAGGCTAACGCTCGTTAGGCCAAAAGGACCAGATGCGCAATTAACGAAAAATGTTGAGATTAAATGTGTGATTTTTGAGAAAAAAAATGACCAAAATGCATGAACTAGGCGCGGTTTGGGGACACTGGTGTAATTTACTCGTTTGAATATGCAAGTTAGGATTATATAATTACTTTAAAACAAGCTGGCAAATCCCTTAAATACCGCCTCAAGCCATAAACAGAATCTGGTCACGTCTATTTAATACTTATAAGCTGTGTAATCACTAATCAGTTTCCCAGCTGTGCTCGATCGTTTGTATATATATCTATACTACATTATAAAGTATTTGGGACTTCCTTTAAAAGGAAGTCTTAAAATTTTAAGACAAAAAACATTACTATAAGAGGAAAATTAGAAAATTAATGTAAAATTTGAGAATTAAGTCTCATTTAAACCTTATAGTAACCCCCTTTAATAATGATATATTTTAATAGAATTGTCTATAATAAAATCTAATTAAACTTATAACCACCAATTTAATGCTAAAAATTAAAAAATAAAAGTGATAACTATTTACACCATTAATAATTTAGACATTTTACTTTTGAAAAACATATATCTCTTACGTTATAAAGTATTTGGAACATGCTAAATAAGAAAGGTTTAAATTAAAAAACATTTGCTCGCCACAAATAGTTATCGGGTACCCGCCGCCGCATTGCGCGGGTACCCTTCTAGTTTGCTAAAACGTATTGTCCACAGTCAATGACACGAGGTGCATATCATACAATTTATATATACATATGGAATTTGGATACACATAAAATATGTAACTTGCAACATCCTTAAGTTGACTTTGGCTCAGCATATCATTAATAATGAACCAATGTGACCATATATCTCAAGTTTTGTCCTCATTGAGCTGAAGAAATTAAAGTAGACAAATGGGCAACATATTTGTGGTGCTAACCCCTTTGGTTCACGGGCTCGTAAAGTTAGTGGCTGGATTAACACCCCAGACTATAGAAATAGAGCCCGGCACTACAATGAATATATGGGTTCCAAAAGAAATCGTCACCAAAAAAGACGGGAATATCATTTACATACCTCCAACCAAGCCTGCGGTCGTACTCCTCCACTCTTTTGCCATGGATGGTATTTTTACATGGTTCTTACAAGTTTTGGCATTGAGTCGAGATTACTCGGTGTACGTGCCTGACCTTTTGTTCTTTGGTGGTTCGATCACCAATAGAAACGAAAGGTCAGCAAGTTTCCAAGCCGAGTTTGTGGCCAAAGGTTTGGGGAAGTTACAAGTTGAGAAGTTGACGCTAGTGGGGTTAAGTTATGGAGGGATGGTTGGGTTTAAGATGGCTAAGTTGTACCCGGATTTGGTCAAGTCTTTTGTAGCTTCTGCTACAGTCATAGAGCTGACTGAATCTATTAGCATTGATGCGTATAAGCGACTTGGTTTGTCAACTTGGTCAGATCTTTTGATGCCCACAACCGTAGAGGGGGTGGAGATGATGCTTTCAGTTGGTTTTCATAAACTCCCATGGATTCCAAAATTTATTTATCGAGATTTTCTTGAGGTACGCATTTCTTGTAATCTTGCTAGCTACATGTTACATACATGAAATACATGCGTCTGCTAGAAACAAACGATCATATATTCATCTTAATTAGCTTACACGTCACTCAAACATTGTCATGTACACATTAGGCCAAATGGCCAATCAAGTTACCAAGATTTGCTAAAACAGGGAAAAAAAATTAAAAAAAAATATCCTTGTTCAGAAAAAAGTTAACAAAACTACAAAAGTATTTATTCTATGTCAGTTGGTTAGGTGGACTAGATTGAAAAAAGAAAAAGAAAAAAGAAAGAAGGGTTAAATAATATCGGCTTATCAAGGTTATAAATAGCGCGAAGTGTCACGTGATGGCTTGACCAAGCCTTACGCCGTAGCAATCAAGGCAAAGCTTTTGCATTTTTAAGGCGAGACATAAGGCGGCATAAAATATAATAATATTTATATATTTATATCATATTTCATGTATATCGAGTTTACAAAAAGTGTTGTACATAATGAATAAGGTTAAGAAACATCCTTCCATGTAATATTTTTCATTTAAAAAAAAATTATTGGAGTTGAATAAAAAAAACTCGTCACACCTTATGCCTTAACGCGTTTTATCGCGCATTTTTCGGTCTCATCTCACGACACGCCTAAAATCTACATCTTGATTTATTTCGTAATGTAGAACTTAGCGACCTTAGTGCCGCCATAACGCACCTTTTACAACCGTAAATAATATCGTACTACATTTACGAGAATGGATCAATTTTCATGTGATGGATATTTAATGGAATGAATTGAGATTCACCAGACCTATTTCCGTCCTACGTTGTATTTGTAAACTACTACTGCTACATCGGGTACAAGTTCTCTTTAAACTTGTACATTGCTCTTTATTTGAATTAGCATGGTACCCGCGCGTTACAGCGACGGGTATCTTGAAATAAATTTTTTCGATAACTAACGTATTTTAGTTTATTATATTCGATCTTTTTAACAATAAATTTACGGATATCAAGAATTCGTATAGCCCGTGCTTGTTCGGGCTCGAACCCGTTGGTCCGTGTCTGCTCGGGCTCGAGCCCGTTTTGTCCGCGCCGTTTTGGGCTCAAGCCCATTTGGCTCGTTGCCTGTTAGGGCTTGAATATTTGTATAATGTGCTTTATTATTTGCAGTAGTGAAATTTAATGCTGGAATTGTGTTTAATTTAATTGTACAATATGCTTGATAATTTGTATTTCTTTTGTAAGGGCTGTTTTAAAAACATTATTAATTGTATTTATTGACCAGTTAAATAATTGACTACATTAAATAGCATCAACGTGGTCTTTTGTTGTACACTATGCTTCTTGTCTTGTACGTCTGAAAATTATGTGCATTAAAGTGTTGTACACTATGTTTTTTTTTCTTGTAAGTAGTAGTCATTAAAGCCATTAATAATATTGACCATTTTAATAACATTAATGTTATAAGTCTGAAAATAAGTCTGAAAATTACATCATGCTTATTTTGTTGTACACTATGCTTATTTTGTTGTAAATATGAAAATTAGTTGTAGCTATTGTACATTTTGCTTACTGTTTGTAATTTTTGGTGAATGGGTGTTTTTAATTGCATTAATGTTGTTTGTTATAATTGTGGTATTAAAATGATACCACGCTTTATTTTGTTGTATAATATGCTTATTTTGTTATAATTCTGAAAATTAGTTGAATTAAAATATTATAAACAATGCTTAATTTTTTGTACGTCTTAAAATTAAGAATCAAATGTCTTCGTGCATTATAAGTAGTATGCATCTTCTGGTTTGATGATAATAAAGAGTTGTAATAAATGTCGCCTAAATGCCTATGTCGCCTAAATAGCACATTTTAAAATGCCTAGCAGCCCACTAGATGCCTACAAGTTTATCAGTCATTTATAAAGTGGCCAAAATCAACGTGTAAGGTTGAAAAGCTGTCTTGGAATAAATCTAATACTCACTCCGTCTCAATTTAATTGTCCATATTTTCATTTTTGAATGTCTCAAAAAGATTGTCCACTTTTTTTTTTAGTAAAAACTAGAGAATCTAAAGAGGGAATATTCTATTCGTGTGGTTAAAAATTAAAGTGACCCCACTTTTATTAAACTTTGTGATTTCTCTCTCCTGACAATTAAATTGAGACGGAGGGAGTAAATGAAATTTAAAAGTTTATTTTTATAAATTAATAATAATAATAATAATAAATCCACTTGTTAGCAAATCCTTTATAATTTACTTGTATCTTAAATAATACTCCATTCGTTTTATATTAATTGTACGCGTTTCTTTTTCGCGATGTTTCAATTTAATTATCAACTAATATAAATATATAATGAAATTTGATTGATATACCATATTACACTTGATAGAAATTAATATTAAAAAAATAAATAAAAAAAATAACTAATTAGTTAAGGATAAATTGTCATTCTATAAAAAAAAGTAAAAATGATAAAAGAGTAATAATTATAAATTATTTTTTGTGTGTTTTTTGTTGAAAAACAATTATTTTGAGACGAAAGAAGTAATAATTCTTCTTAATTTTGCTTTTCCATATTAACTTTTTTTTTTTTTTTTTTTTTTTTTTGGCATTCAATTAGTTATTTTTCAAACATTAATATATAACAAGAAAGTAATAAACAGTTGTAAGCATTCAATGTGCTCAAAATCATAGAAAACACACACCATCCATCTCCCTCTCTTGTGTTCCCCTTCCCATGCAAGAAACATACAAACCAGGGACGGAGCCAGAGGTCCCGCGGGTGCCCGGGACACCCCGTTCCATCGAAATGTGTTTCTATATTACGGTTCAAAAAATTTTGTACACCCGGTCATATTTGATCCTGGCTCTGTCCATGAATAACAAACTACATGTTGAAATGTTGAACGTGAAGAAGAAACAAGATCTCTGATACTCACACTCAATAACAAATGAGTTTTATGGCGTCGGCAAGTTTTTAATAAGTTTCAGGCGATTGATTAAGGGGTGGAATGTGATGAGGTTCTAAGAAGGGGAAAGGTAAACAAGAATACTTTTCGAAACATGTAAAAGAAGGTATAAGAGAGCTAGAAAAAATATAATTATGAAACTTCAGATGCTTTTTACAAAGACATTTCAAATTGGTTACGTTGTCTACTAGTCTTGTATTTCTAATAAACTGTTTAACCGTTGACATGTTGAATCTTATACATATACGCATGGGCCTGGCTTAGGTTGTCCTAAATAGATGATTATGAGAAACTTTTATTCAGTAAAATAGTAAATAAAAGCAATTGAGTATTAAACAACGCACGTATAACTTTAAATCACAAATTGGGTGGTCATTGACAGGTCGGAAACGGTCCCAAGACTAACCAGGTGAGGCCGCGTATATCTGATTCAAAACGTCCTCCTTAGATAACCTGAATAGAGAAAATCACGCCCGTTTATCCGTTTAAAAATTGACATGAAATCAATAAACAAACAATATATACTGTTCCACCTAGGGGTGTTCAGTGTTTGGTTTGACACCGAACAAACCGAAAAATAAACCGGACCACAACCGAATAAAACCAGACCGAAAATTTTAATTGGTGTATGGTTTGGTTTGAAACCGAACCGAAGTATATATTTGGTGTTTGGTTTGGTTTTGGGTTTGACAAATATATAACCAAATCAAACCGAAAAAACCGAATATCTCTATTCACATAAAAAAAAACTATATATATAGAGAGATTTTCTATCTTTATCTTCCCAATTAACAATCCTAATAATTTAAAATCTTATAAATTAATCACTCCACAAATCAAGCATTGCTTTTTCAAAGAGAAAAACAACATCAAATTCAAACATTGAAGAAGATGATTTGAAGTTGCAACTGAGTTTGGATGCTTGAATATGAAATATTCAACCTAATAAGACTTCTGAAGACTTTTGTCGAATAACAATTTATCGCTTTCATTTACTTTCGTTAAGTTCTAAAACGTTTTGGTTTCTTAAAATTTTGTTTTGTTGATTTCTTCGAGTATTTTGTGAGATCTTTTGATTTGTTAATTTTATTTAAACTTTTGGTTGTGACTTCTAGATTATATTTTGAAGTTTACTTGAATTTGGTTTTCTTGGTTTTAACCGAAACCAAACTGAATTATAATTTGGTGTATGGTTTGGTTTTATCCGTTTTATAATTGGTTTGGTTTGGTTTTGGTTTTAACTTTGAAAATTTTCAAACCGATAAACCCGAATCATACAACCCACAAACCCGAAAACCGAACCGATGAACACCCCTAGTTCCACCATATATTCAATAAGCTTGATTGTTGCCAAGTCTTTTGAAAGCTTATAAAAATTAAACTATTATTTATTTCTCTCCAAGTTATTAGCATTTACAATATTAGCAGCATTCTTTTCCACACAAGTTAGAGCTGAGTTGCAATAATATATAAAAACCAAGTACGATATATCGAAATTTGATCACTCTTACAATTTCAGGTAATGTTTAACAATCGCAAAGAGAGAAATGAACTCTTAGAGGAATTGGTCGTTCCAGATGAAGAAGCTATGGATACCAACTACTCTCAGGTCTTACCTTTAAGGGCATAAAAATCCGAGTTAGCAAACACGGAGTAATTAATTATAAAGGTGTTTGAGTATATATATAAAAGGGCAAATGGTTTAAAAATGCATAAAACTTGCCACATTTTTTTTTGTATGTTACAAAATTTTAATTTTCTTATTGTAGCATTAAAAAGATGTTGGATGCATACGAATATAAGATTTAAAAAGTTGGATGCATACAATAGGATGATTAAAAAAATTGGATGGTACAATAAGATGATTAAGAAAGTTAGATGGTACAATACCAAAATTAAAAGTTTGTACCATAAAAAAAAATTACAAGTTTTATTATTTTTAAACCATTTGCCATAAATAAAATATCATGTAACTTAAAACAATTAACAATATTTGGTGGTAACTATACTTGTTTCTATATCTAAAAAAAGTATGATTACATAAGAATAATATTTTAATAATTGTTTTTTCTGCAGATGATATATATGTTATGGGGTGACGATGACAAGATATTTCTTCCTGACCTTGCTAGGACAATGAAAATGTAAGTTAGTCTAAGTTCAAAAAAGATACCAAAATGGAAAAGAAGAAAAACTAATCAACCAACAATATTACAGGTTGCGGTAACCATTTGAATATTATCCCCATTTAGTGCGAAATCTACTTTCAAATTAATACCTATTATACTTATATACTTGATTGATTAATTCTTATGTTTTTTATTTGATACATACACAATGACTTATTTATTAATTGGTACTATAACCTTTTTACGTGTCAATCGTTATGCAACTTATTATAGTCTTCAATTATTTCTATTATTTTAAAATATAAATTAAATTTAAAACATATTCTTTTTTTACAGATACAATAAATTGGCTTAAAAATTCTTCTTTTATAATATTGTAATTTTTGTTTTTCTAGCTCCTTACTAGTTTTAATAATATCAATAGTTTAAAAAAAACATAAGTGGCAACCGATATTGTGACAATATGAGTTTGGTTATGGGTTGTGGAAAAGAAGAAAAACTAATCAACCAACAATATTACATGTTGTGGTTAACAAAAGCCTTAAGTCAATGGCAACCATTATCTCATACCTCAGCCGTACCTCACCACTCACCAATAATATTATTTCATCTCATCTCATACCGTACCCATACCTCACCATACTTTTCTAGTGAAAACCATGATTTCATACCTCACATAATTTTATTTTTTTATTTTTTATATTCATAATTATATTAAACAATTTAATAAAAACATAATATTTCATTAATAATTAAAAACAATTACATAATACTTCGGGATCAAATTATTAGTTAAAACAATGAAAGAAGACACATCTAAATCTTGATGATTATGTAAACAAACCCCGAAGTAAATAAAAGCAACTTACGCAAGTAAATCATAGATATATAAGCAAAATTTATTTGACTAGTTTGAACCTTATTTTGCGACTACATCCACAGGTATACTACTCGTAAACATATACATATCCAATGTAAACACATGCTACAACATGGCACTCCCTCATATCTCTACGTGGCACTCCCTCATATCCCATGCAATATATATAGTCACCTCCCTTTGTTAACTCTTTCATTTTCATTTTCGTTTTCACGCACAAAATAATTAAGTAGCAGAATGGATTTGGTGAATTGGTATGTTGAACTTGGTAGCACCATCTTTTGCCAACGGCTACTTTTGCTCACCTCTCTACACCAAATCGGCAAAGATTGCCGTGAACCCTCGAAACCGCTCCATGCCAAATGGGTGGCGTCGGTGTTGCCGAGCGGTATGAGAGCATACCAAGCCCATTGCCAATGCCCTTATTATTTAACCATTTGAATATTATCCCCATTTACTGCAAAATCTACTTTCAAATTAATACCTATCATACTTATATACTTGATTGATTAATTCTTATATTTTTTATTTGATACATTGACACATTGACTTATTTATTAATTGGTACTATAACCTTTTCACGTGTCAATCGTTATGTAACTTATTATAGTCTTCAACTATTTCTGTTATTTTAAGATATAAATTAAATTTACAACATATTCTTTTATTACAAATACAATACAACAACAACAAACCCAATCCCGCTGGGGCGGGATATGGGGGAGGTAAAAATGTAGACAGATCCTACCCTTGCCCCCGGGTAAACCCGGGAGAAGGGAGACGGCTTCCAATGAAAACTCCGGCAAGTGCAGGTGTGCGGGTGAGAAAGAGAAGAGATGCAGAAAGCATACGCCAAAAAAAGCAAGCACAAAGCAGAAACGAAAGCAAGTAAAACAAAGCTTAGGAGCACGGGAGAGGGCACAGGAAAAGGCACACAAAACAGGACACAAACAACAAAAAGCAAAGGAACAAAAACCCAATGATAGAGCAGGCAAACCAAAAGGGAGCAACATAGAGCAGGGCAAAAACCAACACGCACGAGCCTAAAGGAAAAGCATAGCACAAAACACGCACGGGCCTAAAAGAAAAGCATAGCAACAAAAACAAGGCACCCAAAAACGAAAAATAGGGCAAGAAAAGCAGGCAAACCAGAGAAACACAAAGCAAAAGCAAAGCAACGCACGGGGCCTAGAGCTACGGCAGAGCAAAAAAGGGGGCCAAAGCCCGAAAAACAACCAAGAAACGCCTAGAAGCCTATACCCACAAAAAAAAACCATCTAACCCCCTAAGACCCTAGCCAAATCTACCCGCAGATCCTAATTCTATCTCTCCACCCCTTCCTATCTGAGGTCATGTCCTCCGACAAGAGAAGCTCCGACATGTCTAGCTTAAGTCTATCCTCCCACCTGAGATTGGGTCTGCCCCTTCTTCTCACGCCATCTACTACTAGCGCCTCGACCCTTCTAACCGGCACTGTTTGGGGCCTCCTCCTGACATGGCCGAACCACCTCAACCTACCTTCTCTTATTTTCGAGATAATATTTCCGACGCCAAGTTTTTCTCTAAAAACTCCTTTCGAAATCATGTCAAGCAAGGTTTTACCACAAGTCCATCTCGGCATTCTCAGTCGGCCACCTCTAACCTGTAAGCATGGGCCTTGGAGATGGGCCAACACTCGGATCCGTACAACATAGCAGGTCTAATCGTCACTCTATAAAATTTCCCCTTTAGCTTTAATGGGACGTTCCTGTCACAGAGGACTCCCGACGCCGCCCTCCATTTCGCCCAACCAGCTCTGATCCGGTGGGTTACATCCTCATCTATCCTCCTAGATTTGTGAATCATCGATCCTAGATATCTAAAAGACTCCTTGGGTGGCAAGATCTGGTCGCCGATACGAATATCTTCGTGGTGGTCTGACTCGCTTCTCCCAAAGGCACATCTCAGGTATTCAGTCTTGTCTCTGCTCACCCGAAGGTCGTTGTCTTCCAGAGCCTCCCTCCAGCGCTCGATTTTGATGTTCGACCCTTCGGCTGATTCTGCCATCAACACAATGTCGTCAGCAAAAATCATGCTCCACGGGATACCCTCTTGAATCCCTCTAGATAGGTCATCCAGGATCAAGGCGAAGAGGTAGGGACTTAAAGCAGATCCCTGGTGGAGCCCAACTCTCACCGGGAAAAACTCTAAGATCCCCACGGTGGACCTTACACGGGTCTTAGCCCCCTCGTACATATCCTTAATAACTCTCACGTATCTCCTTGGTGTTCCCTTATGAAAAAGAGTTCTCCAAATCAACTCTCGTGGGACACTATCATATGCCTTTTCAAGGTCTAGGAATGCCATATGGAGGTCCTTTTGTCTCTCTCTGTACTTCTCCATGAGGCTCCTGAGAAGGTGAATAGCCTTAATTAAGGACCTTCCCGGCATAAAGCCAAATTGGTTCTCAGACACCCTCGTCTCCCTTCTCAGCCTCCTCTCAATAACTCTCTCCCACAACTTCATGGTGTGGCTAATGAGCTTGATGCCCCTATAGTTGCTACACACTTGCACATCCCCTTTGTTCTTGTAGATGGGGATGACTTCGCTGAGTCTCCATTCCTTTGGCATCTTAGCACCGGAGAAGATCTTGTTGAAGAGACGAGTCAGCCATCCTACCCCCTCCTGACCCAGGCACCTCCACGCTTCTATGGGGATTTGGTCCGGCCATACCGCTTTGTTTCTTCCCATCTTCTGAAGTGCAACCTTCACTTCCAGTTGACTAATCCTCGAGTAGTAGCATTCAGGTCTAAGGTTAATGCTTTCTTCTTCCCCGCTTCCTTCAGTGCTTCCTCCATTGAAAAGTGAGGAGAAATACTCTCCCCATCTTTTCCTAATATCTTCTTCGACCACAATATTCCGTCCGCCAACATCTTTGATATATTTGACGTTTCCTAGGTCCTTCCTTCTTCTCTCTCGGGCTTTAGTAATCCTGAAAATATCGTTTGCCCCCTCTTTGGAGTCCAGTTTCTTGTACAAATCTTCGTACGCCTTGTCCTTCGCCTGAACCACTGCCTTTTTCGCTTCCCTTCTTGCTACTTTATACCTATCCTCCGCGGTGGTGAGGTCAGCTTGGAGGCCCTCTCGACACCGAAGAAATTCTCTGAATCTGGATTGCTTCACGACAACTTTGGATTGCACTTCCTCACTGAACCACCACGATTCCCTGTTGGGTGGTTTGGTCCTAGTTGTCCCGCTAACCACACCGAGGGCCTCTTTAGCTGTGTCTTTAATGACGTTGGCCAGCACGATCCATAATTGGTCCGCATCTCTAGCAGTCAAGACCGCCGACCGAGTAGAAAGTCCCTCATAGACTTTCGTTTTGAAAGACTCTGCCACCCCACCATACAGATTCTCCCAAAGAATCCTCGCGAACCTGGTCACATCTCTCCTAGGTTGTTGCCTCACGAAAAGCGAATCCAAAGCTAACAATTTGTGTTGGGATGAGCATGCCTCGCCAGGGAAAAACCTGCAGTCCCTACATGCTCTTAGGTCGCCTCTTCGCACCAGCAGATAGTCGATCTGGGTGTTGTGACCCCCACTCTGGAAGGTAATCAAGTGCACATCTTTCTTCTTGAAGAAAGAGTTCATTGCCAAGTCGTGAGCCAAGGCAAACTCTAAGATCGATCGGCCTTCATCATTCCTAACTCCAAGGCCAAAACCGCCATGGGCCCCCGCGTAGCCATCCGAAGCCGCTCCTACGTGGCCATTCAAGTCACCTCCTATAAACAGACGTTTAAAATTCTTCTCTTGTAATATTGTAATCTTTGCTTTTCTAACTTCTTACTAGTTTTAATAATATCAGCAGTTTAAAAAAAATTATATATGTGGCAACCGATATTGTGACAATATGAGTTTGGTTATAGTGAAAAATGTTTTAAAATAAAAGTTGTATAACTATAAGATTGTTGGGTGGCATTTAAAGTTCGTAGCTATTAAATAATAAAAGAGAAACATACAAACCACACTAAATCGACGCAATTGAATATTGTCGAACACTACACCGACGCCGCTATATGCATGGAATCGCTTTGTGTATCTAATCTGATAATTAATACGTATGCATGCTTGTGCTCCCAAATGATTCTCGTAAAGAGTATAAGGGAGGCAATACACGCAACATTAAAATAAAGGTGATCGCCACCCATGACCCATGAGATGCATATGTGCATGTGTAATTATAAGTATATATTAAATCACAAAGAAAACGTCGCCGTTTTTGGCAGCATGCTACAGTGCAGCTACAGTGCTACAGTAACTGGCCGGTGGGCTGGGCTGCTACAGTTAAAAAAAAAAAAAAAAAAAAAAAAAAAAAAAAAACGGCCTGCTACAGTAAAAAAAAGATTATATTACTATTTATTAGTGCACAATCACCTCGGCTAAAAAATTCGCCCGCCCGAAAAAAAAAAAAAAAAAAAAAGATTATATATTATATTACTATTTATTAGTTCACAATCACCTCGGCTAAAAAATTCGCCCAAAAAAAAAAGATTATATTACTATTTATTAGTGCACAATCACCTCGGCTAAAAAATTCGCCCGCCCGAAAAAAGAAAAAAAAAAAAAATATATATATATATATATATATATATATATATATATATATATATATATTATATTACTATTTATTAATGCACAATCACCTCGGCTAAAAAATTCGCCAGCCCGCAACGCGGCGGACCAACGCCAGTCTCGTATCTACCAAAAAGAAATAGCAGGCAACGCTTTTTGGTTTACCATATGGTTCTATATTATATTTTAATCTATAGCTTGTTAAATCTTGGGAAGATGTTATGAACCTAACCACATGATTGTGACAATGTAGGCACTTGGGTGAAATAGCCACACTGGATTGGGTGAAGGATGCAGGACACCTGGTTCCACTAGAGAAATCGTTCTCATATAACGAATGCTTGAAACGTTTTCTTGAACGTGTGACGAAAGATTAGTGAGTTGACAATGTTTTCTTGAACTTGTGATGAAGGTTTAAGTATTTGTTTTTTCAATATTTCTTTCAGTTATCATTAGAAGCTTGTATATTGTATAGGAATTTATATATGTACCTAATACATATGTGTGTCTTTGGTAATTGAGATTTGAATACAATTGGTGAATTTGGGTGTTTGAGATTTGTTGTATTAAGGAATTTGGATAAAATGTGATTTGATGTTATTATCGATGTTTATTGATATGATATAAGAAGATTTGTCACATCTTAAATACTTACAAAACAGCATCAGTTATAAGTAATGATAACTTCTTTTATATTGTTGGTTAATCGGGAGACTTTTCAAACGTTTTGAGACCAAAAGGAACTTTTATTTGTGGGAAAACTTTTTATCGTCCGTTTGGTTTGTTAGATAACATTAGGATTGGTTATTGAGTGAAAATGAGGAGAACGACACGCCAAATTGACTAAAGTTCATTCGGGTCAACTTTTGAGGCCTAAAACCGTTTCGAACAGAAGTTATTGAGGTTTTAAGTTTTTAGACCAAATTTTCATTATAACAACGTGCATCAACCAAAACAAAATACAACCAAATAACATTTAAGCTAATTCTTCAAACAATCATCACTCCTAACAAACAATCTTCATTGTGACGATCCATCAGTTATCTTAACACCTTCAATTGGTCATTGTCTCACGGTTTCTTCTTGATTTTATAAAATCCCGTGAAAGATTTTATTTCTCGGTTTAAATCATAGATTTGTAAAATACCGTGCACATTAACATCATGCCTAACACTTCGGATTCAGTTGTATCTGATATACTCAAATTGTACGACGTGATTGCTGAACAGAAGATACCCAACAATGTACAACAGATTACCGTGTTTGAGACGGATAATGCAATTATGAAATCTTTGTGCTCAAATTCACAAGAGAGAGAGGTGCACCAGCCACAACCTGTGCAAGTTAATGCAAAGGAAAGCTTCAGGGAAGCTTCTGCTGTACCCAAGAGAGAGGTGCACCAGCCACAACCTGTGCAAGGTAATGCAAAGGAAAGCTGCATGGAAGCTTCTGGTGTACCTAGTTGTGCATCTTCTGCTCTAAATGATGATTATGTGTTACATGAGTACACTGCATATATCCCTGATGACCATCTACCACTACAATTTAATATATATAAGGATCAAGTTGCCATTTATGAACAACATGCTAAATTTGAGCTAACTGTGCATGAACAGGAAATGGATAGTCAAATGCGTACACTGATCACTAAATGTAATTTAAGGGAAGAGACGTTGAAACAGGAGTTAAATTCCTTACAAGAGAAACTTAACCAAACTGTTAAGCAAAACAAGAAATACAAGAAAATGTAAAAACGCTTAAACAAGAATTCAAAGAAAAGGAAACTAAACTCCTAAATGATTTTTCCAACCTGAAAACTTTAAAGAATAAACTTGAAAACAAACTGTACATACAAGGCCACACCATACAGACTGGTCACATGGTTACAAATCACATAATATTAAGTGATAAACACAGTGAAAAACTTGTAAAAGACCCAAATCCTGTGTATCTTAAGAAAACTAAAAAGGCCCAATAAGTGATTTATGATGGCAGTGAGATTCTTAAGCCTAAACAAAAGTCAACGTGTAGAGAAGTAACAGAAGAGGATAGAGAGATAGAAAATATTGCTAGAGATAAAATGGCTGAGAAAATGAATAGTTCTTTATGGGTGAAAAATAATATTGATATTAAACCCCCCAACTATTCAAAGGAAAACTTCTTAGCCACTTTCAAACCTCAAACTCAATTGACCCCTAAACAAGTATTTTGGAGATTAGACATGGATAAGAAAAAGGCCCAAGAACTTGTTGAAAAGAATACACCCTGTGGAAAACTAGAAGGGAGGTTAAATAGTTTTACCAATTAAAACTTCGTTTTAAAATATTTAGATCGACTTATGTCAATCTATTTAGATGTGTATGTTGAACATTGATAAATAGATATGTATATGTGTAATGTAAAGATAAAGAGTAAGAAACACATAACCACGACACGAGTGTTTATAGTGGTTCGGCCACAAAGACACCTTCCTTGCCCTACTCCACTCCCCGAGTCACCTACTCGAGAGTTCGTAATCACTACACGACACAACTCCTTATGGTGGAGAAGCCTTCACAACGTCGCCTACTCTTTTTCAGGTACTAGGCTAGACATCGGGTTCTTCCACAAGGTACAACCATACCTATCACAACGTCGCCTACACTTTATCCGGTACAAGGCTAGATACCGAGTTCCATTACAAAGGAGGAACTACTACCCAACACTACACGACACCTATCCCAAAAGGAGACCCACTCCTTATTACAACATCATCAAGGATATCAATATCCTTGGATACACCCTATCTCTATTTGTACATCGATACACCTTATTGATTGTACACCCTTAGCATTCTTTACTAATGCCTTTGACTTGACCCTCTTGACATCCTTCACTAATGCCTTTGACATGGGCGTTCGACACCTTTCACTAATGCCTACGTCTTGACTCTTTTGGCATCCTTCACTAATGCCTTTGAAACGGACGTTAGGCACCTTTCACTAATGCCTTCGTCTTGACTCTTTTGGCATCCTTCACTAATGCCTTTGACATGGACGTTAGGCACCTTTCACTAATGCCTTCGTCTTGACTCTTTCGGCATCCTTCACTAATGCCTTCGACACAACACTCCTATGGAGGAAGAAAGAACTATCAACAAGAGAACCTCAGTAGTCTTGATGATGACAAAGCATGGCAACTCATGGACTTGAGCTTGCTCGACTTCAAGAGGTGATGATCTCGCTTTTAAGAGGAACCTAGAGAATCACACAAAAACAAAACACAAACTACGTAGAGAGAGATCCTTAGGATCTGAGGTTAGAAGGTTTATAATACTAGGAGAAAGTATGTGTGGGAGTGGCAACCCAAAATGAAGAAATGGCTCACTATTTATAGAAGAAAATAGTCTACTGTTGCACGGATCCCACGGATCCCTTGCTTGAGGGATCCGTCCAGTGTAAACTGGGGAAACCGTGGGACGCTCCTCTTTGCCCATGGGTTTTGGGTCATGGGTCATGGGTTATGGGTCATGGTCCTAGGCTTTGGACCATGGGTATCCAAGTAGATACAATGTATCTAGTATGTGCAATGCATCTAGTCCATTGGTCATGGGTTAAATCCATGGGTCATGGATAATACCCATTCATGACTTATGCAAGATGTCATACAATGGGTTATGGGTTATGCTCCATGGGTATGGGTCATGGACTTTGGGTTATACCCAACTACATTCAATGTATTTGGTCAATGGGTCAAATACTTAAACTTCTACCCATTATAATACATACTACTTATGTATATATCTACCCAATATGTAAACACTAGTTGTTGTACATATGTATTACTAAATCATAAAATCACTATTACTTGTTTAGTGTTTTATGTGAAAACATAAGAGTGTTAGTAAACTATTGGCTCAAAACATTTACGTATTTTATTTGTTTCGTTAAAATGATTTTACGTTTGTTATCGACAAAACATTAGAAGATCGTAAAATATAAATAAACGTTTTTACGGATTATTTGTATTAACAATCTCCCCCTTTTTGTTGATGACAAAAAATAAAATTATTTTAAGAAAAAACTAAAATTCGTAAAAGTTTGAATTGGAGTTTTTACTCTCTTCTCTCCCTTTTTGTCGAAACAAAAAGAGCGTCGAAAAGAAACTAACACCTTGTTTTAAGAAAAACATGTAAAAAGAAGAAAAAAATAAAAATATAGAGAGCAAGTGACGGGAAGTTTTCTCGTCTTAGCTCCCCCTTGACGAGTCCATCACTTTGTGAGGACGTCAAGTAAGAAGAAATACTAAACTAGTTCATTGCAACTATGTTTGCAAATGGTTTCGTCTTTGTGACGAATATGCTCCCCCTTGATGATTGCAACTTTGCAAAGGGACGTCATGTAATGTAATCCAAATGTGTAATATTTTGCAATGTATCACTTTGACACGAAACTCCCCCTAGCTTTAGGGTGTCAAAGTCTTCATGTGTATATTGAAAATCTACTAAACAAAGGTTAGAAAACAAGTATCTAATGCATAATTTCCTGCAAATAAGACTCAAGTTAGTAGTAAACAAGTCCTCTGTTGCACGGATCCCACGGTTCCCTCCTTGGAGGGATCCGTCTAGGCAAAGTAGAGGGATCCGTCTGACTATAAGCAAAATACAGCAATGATGATGTAACAAATGATGTTAACATCGAAATGAGATATGTATTAGGGTAATAAACATGCTTTCAAGACAATATGGCACATAACATGTAATCTCATTCAATAATGTGGAAAACTAGAAGGGGGGGTTGAATAGTTTTGCCAATTAAAACTTCCTTTTTAACTATTTAGATCGACTTATGTCAATCTATTTGGATGTGTGTGTTGGATGTTGATAAACAAGCATGTAAAGGCAAGTAAAGAAAAGATAAGAGTAAGAAGCACAAAACCACAACGCGAGTATCTATAGTGGTTCGGCTACAAGGACACCTTCATTGCCCTACTCCACTCCCCGAGTCACCTACACGAGAGTTCGTAAACACTACACCAATCTCCTTATGGCGGAGAAGCCTTCACAACGTCGCCTACCCTTTTTCCGGTGCTAGGCTAACCACCGGGTTCTTTCACTCCAAGGTGAACCACACCTACACAACGTCGCCTACCCTTTATAAGGTACTAGGCTAAGTACCTAGTTCTTTCACTCCAAGGTGAACTACACCTTCACAACGTCGCCTACCCTTTATTAGGTACTAGGCTAAGCACCTAGTTCCATTGCAATGGAGGAACTACTACCACACTACACCAACGACTAATCCCAAAGGAGATCTACTCCTTTACAACATCATCAAGGATATCAATATCCTTGGATCTAATACTAGTCTATCTTGTACATCGAAACACACCATATCGAATGTACATCTAAGGCACCTTTCACTAATGCCTGTGACTAGATCTACAAGACACCCTTCACTGATGTCTTGTGTCTTGACTTCTAAGCACCTTTCACTAATGCTTCTAGTCTTGACTTCTAAGTACCTACCACAAGTGCTTATGATATAGACGACAGATACCCTTCACTAATATCTTCGTCTTGACACTTGAGACATCTTTCACTAATGTATTCAACACTAGACTTCTTAGAAGAAAGAAAGGAATCATCAACAAGAAAACTTCAGTAGCCTTGATGATGAGGAATCATGGCAACTCATGGACTTGAGCTTGCTCGACTTCAAAGGTGGTGATCTTGCCTTTAAGAGGAACCTAAAAGATCACACAAAAACAAAACTACAAACATAGATCTCTTGGATCTGAGGTTAGTGAGTTTTTAACTCAGGGAGAAAGTGTGTTAGAAAGGGGTGAGAAACAATAAAGAAATGGCTCACTATTTATAGAATAAAAAATCTACTGTTCCCCGGATCCCACGGATCCCTTCCACAAGGGATCCGTCTAGCGTTAAGCTAGGGATCCATGGGACGCTCCCTTTTACCTATGGGTATTTTGGTTATGGGTCATGGGTTGAACCATGGATCTTTAGCTAGATACAACGTATCTTTTGAGTGCAATGCACTTGGTCACTTGGGTATGAGTTGATCCATGGGTTACGGATATTATCCATGTATGATATAAGCATGATGTCATGCAATGGGTTATGGGTCAAGCTCCATGGGTCATGCGCTTTGGGTTGTACCCAACTACATTCAATGTATTTGCCCAATGGGTTATGATACTTATGTTTCTACCCATTTATATTACCCAATATACTACATATTAGTTATGTGTATATTTTACCCAAATATGTAAACACTAGTTGTTGTACATATGTAATATTAAATCATAAAATCACTTATACTTTTTTTAGTGTTTTATGTGAAAATGTGAATATGTTAAAAACTATTAGTTCAAACCATTTCCGTATTTTATTTGTTTCATTAAAATGATTTTACGTTTGTTATCGACAAAACATTAGAAGATCGTAAAATATAAATAAACGTTTTTACGGCTTATTTGTATTAACCATCTCCCCCTTTTTGTTGATGACAAAACATAAAATTATTTTAAGGAAAAGCTAAAATTCGTAAAAGTTTGAATTTGTAGTTTTTACTTTCTTCTCCCCCTTTTTGTCGAAACAAAAAGAGATTCGAAAGAAAGCAACACATTGTTTTTAAGAAAAACATGTGAAAGATATATATAAAAAAAAGAGAGCAAGTAACGGGAAAGGATCTCGTCTTTACTCCCCCTTGACGAGTCCATCCCTATGTAAGGGCGTCAAGAAAGTGATACTAATCAAGTTTGTTTGCAAGTAAGTTTGCAAAAGATTTCGTCTAAGTGACGAATGTGCTCCCCCTTGATGATTGCAATTTTGCAAGGGGATATAACGAAATGTAAACCTAATATTGCAAGTAATTTGCAATGTATTGCTTTGACATAAAGCTCCCCCTAGCTTTAGGATGTCAAAGTCTTCATGTATAAATTGAATAACTACAAAACAAAGGTTAGACAACAAGTATAATTCACAATTTCCTGCAAATGTGGTCCAAGTTAGTAGAAAATAGTTTTCTGTCACACGGATCCCACGGTTCCCTCCTAGTATGGATCCGTCTAGGCAATTCTGAGGGATCCGTATTAGCTGATGATTAATTTCAGCAAAGGTGATATAACAAGTAATGTTATCACAAAAATGAGATATGAATACAATGTAATCATATGCTCAGAAATATAACAAGTAGCATGTAATTTCATTTAATAAAACTAGAGTTATGATATACATGACTCTAAAAACTAAG
Source organism: Chrysanthemum seticuspe (assembly GCA_019973895.1). Taxonomy (NCBI): domain Eukaryota; kingdom Viridiplantae; phylum Streptophyta; class Magnoliopsida; order Asterales; family Asteraceae; genus Chrysanthemum; species Chrysanthemum seticuspe. The sequence continues at coordinate 246,858,996 of BPTQ01000005.1, read as the reverse complement.
AAAAAAAGAAAATACATGACTAGGAATTTCTAGACCAACTATCGCTTGATGCTAGGACACCACTAAAATCTTCTAGCTCAAGTTTTGTTTAGGTTTAATCTCATCGAAACGTTCGAGGAGATGATAGAACATGAAACGTTGGTCTTCTCGTACTTCATGTATCAAACTTTCAAGATGTTGACAATGATAGCAATCTTTGTCATGGCTAGGTAGTGGTGGTGGAAGAAATAAAATGGCTTGATGCGAAGGATTAAGTGAAGCGGCTTGTGGATCTTCAAACGATGGAGGGATTGGTGGAGGCGCATTTGAGAATGGCTCAACCAAGAATGATGGTGGTGGTAGAGAGGTATCAACTTCCATATGGTCGGGTGGTTGACTTTGATGATTTCTCATAATCCAAATAGGATTATATGATGGAAACAGCGAAAAGGAAGCCGGAGCAAGTGTTGACTCAACACCTTGATTTTGTACCATTATTCCTCCTAATGAGGAGAATGTTGTCGGCGGAGGCGGATGAGACGGCCTAGGAGGCAAATTCTCTAAATTGTAGAGGTGTGGTGATGATACTGGAGATGTAAATGAAATAGCTCTAGGAACCAATGGTGATGGTTTAGTGGAGATGATATTGTTTGGCCTAGGAGGTATGGTGGTCTTTGGCATAGGTAGTTTTGTAGGTACTATCCTTTTAGGAATTGGTTTGATTGGTTGAGGAAAGATCCTATCATTTGTTGGCTTGACCGGAGATGATTCGGTTGAAGAGATTTCGTGTATAACACGAGCCTTTTTCATGGGTGGTTCTTTGGTGGATAGGTTACTACTTGGAGTTTTCCTCATGATGAGATGACTTCAAGAGGTTTGTAAGGGTTTCTAAAGTGCTGAAAGTTTGGATGAAGGTGATGACTATGGAAGTCCTAACAAAGTGGTTTATAAACCAAGAGATTTGGCAAGTACATTTAAGCCTTAAGCCACTAAGATTCATTGAAATGTGATGATTAACATGCACAAGAGTCAACTTCAGAGTTTTTACTGATCTAGGAACTCATTTAAGATGAGATTGAGTGTTTGAGTTAGAAAGATGAGTTTAAATGATTGTTTTAGCAAGATTTGACATAAACTGTCATCCGGATCCCACGGTTCCCTCATCAGAGGGATTCGTCTAGGCTAATCCTAGGGATCCGGCTATCAACAGCTATAAAAGAGTGGAAATGATGTTTCTAAGATCTAAGATCTATATCATCTTGAGTGTTTCAGTCCTCCTAAGTGTCTTAAATGAAGGGGTGCTTAAGTACTTGGAGGTAATGAGTGATGTAGCTAATGATTGTCTTTTATGGAAGGATTTGGAACTTTCATGAGTGCCAATGGATGAGCAAAGATGACACTAAAGATGAGAGTGTCAATTGAAGCTAAATGATCCTAGAGATCAGTTTGTGATTTAGGATAGTGTTTTGGAAAATATCCTAGAAGCTTTGAGATGGGAAAACTAGAGTTTGATCAACTTTGATCAATTTTGAGGTAGGGATGATTTATGATCAATTTTGCCATAATCGAAAATATTTCTAAGACTAGAAGTGAGGGATCAAGTGAAAAATGAAGTGTGAGTTTAAGAGCGGAAGAGTAATGGATTAAAAATGAAACGATAGATCTACAAGCTTCTTAGAGTGTGATCTAGGTGAGTTATGTGTGAGTAGGAAGGATCTACCTATCTTGATCAGGACTTAATTTACCTTAAGACACTATTTTTAGTTTAGTGTGAGGTGTTCTAAGGATATGTTTGAAATATAATGCTTGCAATTGCATTTTCTGTTTGCCGGATCCCACGGTTCCTGATGAGTGTCTAAATACTCATCTTTTTTGTACCAATTAAACTGCAAAAACATCTGAAAACACTCAGAAATGCATCAAAATGATAAAAATATCACAAATAAGTGTTTTATGTGTTTTAAAGGCAAAAATATCAAAATCTGGTGAAAAACGTATCAAGTTTGCATAATTGGCAGTTTTAGTCCCCCAAGTTTCAAAAGTTGTCAAAAACAGTCCCTGGTAAATCTAAATAAAGAAAAATATCATTTTAAGTCCCTAGGGATTCCTAAGTTGTCAAAATTGGTCCTTGAGATTTAAAATTACAAAATTACAACTTAAGTCCCTGAACTTTGTAATTTGGCAAAAATGGTCCTTTGAGAATTAGAAAATGTCAAAAATGGTACTTGTACTATTAAAGTTTGTCAAATTCAGTCCTTATGTTAACTTTGAGAAATTGGCAGTTTGGTCCCTCATCTTTCAGAAAGTGGCAGTTTTAGTCCTTGTATAATAAGCCTAAGCCAAGACTTGTCAAAACCAAATTGACCCTGCCACTTAACCAATTGTGACCCCCTGTCAATACCCTTTTTGAACCCTGCCTGGTCAAACCAAGTCAAACAAGCAGTTGCCCGCTACCTCCTGCTTGTCTTCCCCATCATATTGCCTGCAACTCTCAAGCCATCTCCCATCACCTTTTCACCTTTCTCCTCCCCTCATCATCACCACTACCCACTCAACCCTCCACATTAAATGCCACCCCCCCCCCTAGTTGATGAAATGCAGAGCTACAAGTCAAACTGATTTTCCCGCCAAAATGTGCTATCACTCAAAACTCAACCATTGGTCACGAAAAGTGGTGGGATACTCTCAGAAGGACACGTGGAGGATTTCTAAAGCATAAAAGAGGAAGAAAGGCAAGAGTAGAAGTACCTTTTGGATTAGCCATTGGTCGTTAGTGTAATTTTTAAAAGCTTTCTTTAAATTTCATGTCTTTTAATGTTTTAATGTTGTAAGCTTCCTCAAATTAGTGTAATGGAACTTAAATTTCAGTTTAATTTCAGTCTAATTTCAGTTTCATGTTTTGCTTAAAATTCCTTTAATTTCATGTCATTTAAATTTCTTGTTATGGTTGTTTAATGGACTCTTTAAGCTCATGTAGGCTCCTGACAAAGCTCATGAAGGTTTTAGATTCATTAAATCAGTTATAGTTTTTAAAAAAACAGAAAATACTAAAAAATCAAGAAAAATCAATGAAAAATCAACTTGTGGTCTCATAAGCAGTTCTGGGGTATAGAAGCTAATCTGGATGGACTTTCTGGTTTCTAGCTTATTGATAACAAGCTAGGAGTGGTTTCTGAGCCTTGGTACTCAGTTTTAGCATTGATCACTTGTAAGCTTCATTTTTACAATTTTTTGCACTTTACTGTTTAAGTTTATTATATACTGTGATCTTTATGTTTCTATGTTATTTTGTTGTTGTTAAGTGTTTTTAAAGTTTAAGTTTGTATGCTTATGTATTAGTTTGTGTTGTTGCTTAGAATTCATTTTTCACTGTGTTAATGGATTATGAGTAATTCTTATGTATTGTTGTTAAGTCTGTCCTTTTCTTGTTCTTATATGCTTGTTATGTCATAATATAGAGTTTGGATTCGGGTTCATAATCATTTTCATTGAAAATCTTAGATTTCATTTGACAAGTGAAAGATAAGGGACTGTTTGGAATTGCTTTGATTCAGGGGTATTGGGACTGTTTGAGAGGTTTATTGCTGTGCCTGCATGATCACTAGGTTATTGGAAGGTTTGACACCCTTTTAGGCCTAAGGGTTATGTCTTTTACAATAATTTTCATTCACAAATTTCTCTCAATGCCCACTTTTTGATTGCTGTACAATCTGTGTTATAGGATGTTAGTGATATTGTTCTTGTTTAATTGTGTGTTACTAGTGGTCTATTAACTCAGTTCAGTGGTCATAACCAAGCTTTATTATGTGTAAAGTCAATTTTCCTTTTTAACTGTCTTAATTTCATGTCTGTTATAGATTTGTTGTCCAAATCTTAAATATGTGTTTAAATGTAGTTTATATCTGTTAATTTCATGTTATCTATGTTTAATATATCAAAATCAGTGATTAAATTCAGATCAAAGTTGATGAAAGTCAACTTTGATCATAAACTAAAAAAGTCAAAATTACCACAAACCTGATTTCTGGTTAAATGTCTTAATTTCCTGTGTCTCTATCTTTTAATTTCTGCTTATATGCTCTTAGGGTTTCAATGTTTAGCTGCTTGTCTTGCTTACTTATTTTTGTTGAATTTTAGTTTCTATGTTTAAGTGCTTTTCTGAGTGCTTTTTATGTGCTTATTTTGCCCTGTATCAAGATCCCAAGCCAATATTCACAAGCCTTCAGCTTGTTGAATATTGAGCTTGAGCTTGAGTTTATTGTTGTTTATGATACCCTATTAGCTTGTTTATTTATGTTTGTGCTTATTTTCTAGTTTACTGCTTAATTAGTCACTTTTTACCACCCATCTTTTTGTACCAGTTTGCCCACTCAACTGAAGCAAACAGTTGAGTGGGGCTTGTTACCAAAGCTTCTAATAAGCTCCTCAGTGAGCTTGAGTATGTGACCCTTGGCTTTTCACAAAGCCAAGGTACCCATCTCAATGTCTGAGTATGAGTTGAGCTTATTAAAGCTTATAGTTAAGATTTGAGAGCTTGTGTTTGCCCACTCACAACATACCCCTGAGCAATTCAGTGGTATTACACCATTTCCACAAGCCTCTCAGAAGCTCATTAGTGATCCTTAGCTGGTGTGGCCTGGCTTTTTAGGAAGCCTAGCAACCCAACTTTATGATCCTGCACTTAATTTTCATCTTCCAGCTTATCTAATAGGGCTGCAAGGAGCTTTTTGTTTGTCCCATTTGACTATGCATACTGGGAACCCAGTGTACTTAGGCAAATGGAAGGATTTTCATAAGCTTCTCACAAGCTCATCTGTGAACCTCACAGAGTGAACTTGGGCTTTTTGGAAAGCTTACCAGGCCATCTTGCAACTCCAACTTTCATTTTGCCATTTTGAGCTTAACCCGTCAGCTTAAATGACCACTCTAATTAGTTGCAGGGGGTGTTTGGATCTGTGTACTCAGGAATTGCTTATTAGCTTATTCTGACCTTGTAAGTTATTCTCAGTGCATAGGCTTGTTCATATATGTATATTATACTTGTACAAATATATTTTATACTTTACTTTTTAGTATGGAGCTTATTACAGGCTTTAGAGGCCTCAATTCCATCCAAGTTTAGCTCAAAAAGCTAAACTGACTAAACCATAAGCTCATGCTTATAAGCACTTCTCAGTGCTTATTCTTGTATATTCTCACCTATTATACCTATACATATATACACATACTTTTGTTTCACCCTTTATAGCTTTTTCAAGCTTATACCAAGCTTATTACTCCACTTGAGCCCAAAAGCTCAACTGTGTGGGTAATAAGCCCACGTATTGCTTATTTTTATGTTTGAACAGTTTTGTTTTCACTAAATATGTATAATATCAGTATTTAGTTAGTTTCAGAAAAAGAAAAACCAAAAAGAATCATTTTTAAGCTAAGTGATAGCTTTTCCTTAGAAGCTTATTTGCTTATTAGCTTATTTTCATTAAGTACATATAGTTTTTATATTTTTCTTAGCTTCTTTTATTTATTGTATAATTTTGTAAAAAGTTTTAGAATTTTCTCTGGTTGTTTAGTATTTATTAAAATTCAAAATAGTTAATAGTACTAAATAATTAGTAAAAAAATAAATATAAAAAACATAAAAAAATATCTTTTCAATTTTAAAATTGGTTTTATAATATTTTAGATTTTTCAAATTCTTATTTAATTTATTTAAGTTAATTTTAGATTTTCTTATTATTTAATTCATTATTAAATACATTTAATTCCTTTTTAATTAATTTAATAGTGTAAAAATTTATTTTAATTTTCTAATAATTTTCTTATCTTTTTAGAATTCTAAAAATATAATTTTCATATTTGTGGGAGTTGTATTAGACTGAATTCACGTTTTTATTTTGTACGTTTACATAAAATTTAATAAACGTAAGTTTTTAGATTTTAATCGTTAAACAATTGTAAATATAGATATAAAATGACTTCAAAATTTTGATATGTTTTAATTTCTTAAGTATAATCAATTATTATCCTTTTCCTGTTTTATTTTGTTTCATTTGTGTAATTATTACATACATGTATATGGTTTAGTTTTCTTTAGATTTTCTTAACTTTTATATAAATTTGTAAATTATAGTTTTATTTTATTTCTTTTAATTTGCATTTAAGCCCCTAAGGCATGCAAATTCCCTCTTTGGGAAAGTTTTGTTTTATTCGTTACGTTTACGTTTATTTAAACTTAAACGTATGTTTGTAAATACTTTAATATTTTTAGGTTTCTGATTGTACGTTTTTATTGACGTAGCTGTGACAGAGCTATTACTATTCACATTCCTAGTGTTAGTCAATCAGATTCCTGTTTTCCTATACTAATATTATTTTCAACAATTCACAAGTCATTGTACCAGAACGTCACGCCTCACCAGGACATAAACGATCCAAGGATATTTTAATCCTTGGTAAACTTGCATTCCTCTCCCGGGCTGTCGCCCTTTTAAGATGGGTAGTTCGGGAGGAATCAAATTTTGGCGCCGCTGCCGGGGAGGCTGTGCTACGTATTATGACTTGTATTTTGTATTTTGTTGAAATACCTATCCTTGTTTGTATATTAAACCTTATCATTCAACTACCGGGCTGTCAGGACATATTTATTACAGTTAATCATTCACAAGTGATTAGCTAGCGTGGTAAACCTGACACAAGCCTGGGAGGTAGTGATTACTTATAATGTATCATATTTCTTTTCAATAAACAATATAAAATACAAAAACATTTTTCCTTTGCACACAACTTGCCCAGTTTGATGAGTCCCTCAGTTACAACATTTGGTTGTTGGCTGTTTACAGTTGCTGAGCTCTGTCAGACCCAGATTCCCTTTCGAGGGGCGGTTGTAAGGAATTTTCTTTCTTTTGTACATATATATATAAAATTAAAAATACAAAAACATTATAAAATTAAAAATCAAAAAGATTCTCCCTACCTTATCATTTATAATTCTGTGAGTGGCAATCCCACTCCAATTTCTCACCCAATCTTTGAGTGGCAATCCCACTCCACTTCCCCATGAACCAATTAATTCGGGGTCGAGTCAAGCTAGCGACTCGGTAATCAAAAACAGTAGTTTAATATGGGTTTTCACCCGTGTGTACCACTCTAGTGTGGGGGAGATGCCCCACATGTTGTATATAGATCTAAAAAATGAATGAAAATTGTAAATATTAAAAAAAAGAAAATAATTGTTGTGTTTCTACACTTAGCTAGTAATGTTATCTTTTTACGTTCTAAGTTTCGGCATAACAGCCGGTACTTTGAATATTGAGGACAATATTCATTTCTAAGTGTGGGGGGGAAATTCTGGCGAATTTGATCATAAAATGTAACCTTTTAGTCCCTTTTCCCCCAAAATGGCCAAATTTTAAATTTTTTTTTTAGTGGAAGTACTATGTACTAAACACAACAAATGGTAATCAGTCCACCATGTCTAACCCACATAAGGATTGGCTAATCCAGGAGCAAACGGCTCTTGGTAAAGATATCTCAAATCCGTTGACGGCTTACAATTTGCCCAAAATTGTATGGTATTCAGCTCACCATATCCTTAAAAGTGAAGAGTTGGCTAGCCCGCAAGTTTATGGCTTGTGGTAAAGGCAGTGGAAACAGCTCACCAAAGATAATATTGATAATTTATCTAAGAGTTGGCTAGTCCAGAAGCAAACGGCTTCTGGTAAAGACAAATCAAATCCGTTGAAAGCTGATGATTTGCTCAAAATCATTTGGTTATCGGTGTACCAAGGTTCTTACTTGAACTGAAACATTTGGCTACTCCAGAAGTAATGGCTTTTGGTAAAGAGATGAAATCCATTAATTTTTCTCAAAATATTGCTAGAGACTAGCAATATCTTAGTGTGGGGGATTGATGAGTGTCTAAATACTCATCATTTTTGTACCAATTAAACTGCAAAAACATCTGAAAACACTCAGAAATGCATCAAAATGATAAAAATATCACAAATAAGTGTTTTATGTGTTTTAAAGGCAAAAATATCAAAATCTGGTGAAAAATGTATCAAGTTTGCATAATTGGTAGTTTTAGTCCCCCAAGTTTCAAAAGTTGTCAAAAACAGTCCCTGGTAAATCTAAATAAAGAAAAATATCATTTTAAGTCCCTAGGGATTCCTAAGTTGTCAAAATTGGTCCTTGAGATTTAAAATTACAAAATTACAACTTAAGTCCCTGAACTTTGTAATTTGGCAAAAATGGTCCTTTGAGAATTAGAAAATGTCAAAAATGGTACTTGTACTATTAAAGTTTGTCAAATTCAGTCCTTATGTTAACTTTGAGAAATTGGCAGTTTGGTCCCTCATCTTTCAGAAAGTGGCAGTTTTAGTCCTTGTATAATAAGCCTAAGCCAAGACTTGTCAAAACCAAATTGACCCTGCCACTTAACCAATTGTGACCCCCTGTCAATACCCTTTTTGAACCCTGCCTGGTCAAACCAAGTCAAACAAGCAGTTGCCCGCCACCTCCTACTTGTCTTCCCCATCATATTGCCTGCAACTCTCAAGCCATCTCCCATCACCTTTTCACCTTTCTCCTCCCCTCATCATCACCACTACCCACTCAACCCTCCACATTAAATGCCACCCCCCCTAGTTGATGAAATGCAGAGCTACAAGTCAAACTGATTTTCCCGCCAAAATGTGCTATCACTCAAAACTCAACCATTGGTCAAGAAAAGTGGTGGGATACTCTCAGAAGGACACGTGGAGGATTTCTAAAGCATAAAAGAGGAAGAAAGGCAAGAGTAGAAGTACCTTTTGGATTAGCCATTGGTCGTTAGTGTAATTTTTAAAAGCTTTCTTTAATTTTCATGTCTTTTAATGTTTTAATGTTGTAAGCTTCCTCAAATTAGTGTAATGGAACTTAAATTTCAGTTTAATTTCAGTCTAATTTCAGTTTCATGTTTTGCTTAAAATTCCTTTAATTTCATGTCATTTAAATTTCTTGTTATGGTTGTTTAATGGACTCTTTAAGCTCATGTAGGCTCCTGACAAAGCTCATGAAGGTTTTAGATTCATTAAATCAGTTATAGTTTTTAAAAAAAACAGAAAATACTAAAAAATCAAGAAAAATCAATGAAAAATCAACTTGTGGTCTCATAAGCAGTTCTGGGGTATAGAAGCTAATCTGGATGGACTTTCTGGTTTCTAGCTTATTGATAACAAGCTAGGAGTGGTTTCTGAGCCTTGGTACTCAGTTTTAGCATTGATCCCTTGTAAGCTTCATTTTTACAATTTTTTGCACTTTACTGTTTAAGTTTATTATATACTGTGATCTTTATGTTTCTATGTTATTTTGTTGTTGTTAAGTGTTTTTAAAGTTTAAGTTTGTATGCTTATGTATTAGTTTGTGTTGTTGCTTAGAATTCATTTTTCACTGTGTTAATGGATTATGAGTAATTCTTATGTATTGTTGTTAAGTCTGTCTTTTTCTTGTTCTTATATGCTTGTTATGTCATAATATAGAGTTTGGATTCGGGTTCATAATCATTTTCATTGAAAATCTTAGATTTCATTTGACAAGTGAAAGATAAGGGACTGTTTGGAATTGCTTTGATTCAGGGGTATTGGGACTGTTTGAGAGGTTTATTGTTGTGCCTGCATGATCACTAGGTTATTGGAAGGTTTGACACCCTTTTAGGCCTAAGGGTTATGTCTTTTACAATAATTTTCATTCACAAATTTCTCTCAATGCCCACTTTTTGATTGCTGTACAATCTGTGTTATAGGATGTTAGTGATATTGTTCTTGTTTAATTGTGTGTTACTAGTGGTCTATTAACTCAGTTCAGTGGTCATAACCAAGCTTTATTATGTGTAAAGTCAATTTTCCTTTTTAACTGTCTTAATTTCATGTCTGTTATAGATTTGTTGTCCAAATCTTAAATATGTGTTTAAATGTAGTTTATATATGTTAATTTCATGTTATCTATGTTTAATATATCAAAATCAGTGATTAAATTCAGATCAAAGTTGATGAAAGTCAACTTTGATCATAAACTAAAAAAGTCAAAATTACCACAAACCTGATTTCTGGTTAAATGTCTTAATTTCCTGTGTCTCTATCTTTTAATTTCTGCTTATATGCTCTTAGGGTTTCAATGTTTAGCTGCTTGTCTTGCTTACTTATTTTTTTTGAATTTTAGTTTCTATGTTTAAGTGCTTTTCTGAGTGCTTTTTATGTGCTTATTTTGCCCTGTATCAAGATCCCAAGCCAATATTCACAAGCCTTCAGCTTGTTGAATATTGAGCTTGAGCTTGAGTTTATTGTTGTTTATGATACCCTATTAGCTTGTTTATTTATGTTTGTGCTTATTTTCTAGTTTACTGCTTAATTAGTCACTTTTTACCACCCATCTTTTTGTACCAGTTTGCCCACTCAACTGAAGCAAACAGTTGAGTGGGGCTTGTTACCAAAGCTTCTAATAAGCTCCTCAGTGAGCTTGAGTATGTGACCCTTGGCTTTTCACAAAGCCAAGGTACCCATCTCAATGTCTGAGTATGAGTTGAGCTTATTAAAGCTTATAGTTAAGATTTGAGAGCTTGTGTTTGCCCACTCACAACATACCCCTGAGCAATTCAGTGGTATTACACCATTTCCACAAGCCTCTCAGAAGCTCATTAGTGATCCTTAGCTGGTGTGTCCTGGCTTTTTAGGAAGCCTAGCAACCCAACTTTATGATCCTGCACTTAATTTTCATCTTGCAGCTTATCTAATAGGGCTGCAAGGAGCTTTTTGTTTGTCCCATTTGACTATGCATACTGGGAACCCAGTGTACTTAGGCAAACGGAAGGATTTTCATAAGCTTCTCACAAGCTCATCTGTGAACCTTACAGAGTGAACTTGGGCTTTTTGGAAAGCTTACCAGGCCATCTTGCAACTCCAACTTTCATTTTGCCATTTTGAGCTTAACCCGTCAGCTTAAATGACCACTCTAATTAGTTGCAGGGGGTGTTTGGATCTGTGTACTCAGGAATTGCTTATTAGCTTATTCTGACCTTGTAAGTTATTCTCAGTGCATAGGCTTGTTCATATATGTATATTATACTTGTACAAATATATTTTATACTTTACTTTTTAGTATGGAGCTTATTACAGGCTTTAGAGGCCTCAATTCCATCCAAGTTTAGCTCAAAAAGCTAAACTGACTAAACCATAAGCTCATGCTTATAAGCACTTCTCAGTGCTTATTCTTGTATATTCTCACCTATTATACCTGTACATATATACACATACTTTTGTTTCACCCTTTATAGCTTTTTCAAGCTTATACCAAGCTTATTACTCCACTTGAGCCCAAAAGCTCAACTGTGTGGGTAATAAGCCCACGTATTGCTTATTTTTATGTTTGAACAGTTTTGTTTTCACTAAATATGTATAATATCAGTATTTAGTTAGTTTCAGAAAAAGAAAAACCAAAAAGAATCATTTTTAAGCTAAGTGATAGCTTTTCCTTAGAAGCTTATTTGCTTATTAGCTTATTTTCATTAAGTACATATAGTTTTTATATTTTTCTTAGCTTCTTTTATTTATTGTAGAATTTTGTAAAAAGTTTTAGAATTTTCTCTGGTTGTTTAGTATTTATTAAAATTCAAAATAGTTAATAGTACTAAATAATTAGTAAAAAAATAAATATAAAAAACATAAAAAAATATCTTTTCAATTTTAAAATTGGTTTTATAATATTTTAGATTTTTCAAATTCTTATTTCATTTATTTAAGTTAATTTTAGATTTTCTTATTATTTAATTCATTATTAAATACATTTAATTCATTTTTAATTAATTTAATAGTGTAAAAATTTATTTTAATTTTCTAATAATTTTCTTATCTTTTTAGAATTCTAAAAATATAATTTTCATATTTGTGGGAGTTGTATTAGACTGAATTCACGTTTTTATTTTGTACGTTTACATAAAATTTAGTAAACGTAAGTTTTTAGATTTTAATCGTTAAACAATTGTAAATATAGAATTAAAATGACTTCAAAATTTTGATATGTTTTAATTTCTTAAGTATAATCAATTATTATCCTTTTCCTGTTTTATTTTGTTTCATTTGTGTAATTATTACATACATGTATATGTTTTAGTTTTCTTTAGATTTTCTTAACTTTTATATAAATTTGTAAATTATAGTTTTATTTTATTTCTTTTAATTTGCATTTAAGCCCCTAAGGCATGCAAATTCCCTCTTTGGGAAAGTTTTGTTTTATTCGTTACGTTTACGTTTATTTAAACTTAAACGTATGTTTGTAAATACTTTAATATTTTTAGGTTTCTGATTGTACGTTTTTATTGACGTAGCTGTGACAGAGCTATTACTATTCACATTCCTAGTGTTAGTCAATCAGATTCCTGTTTTCCTATACTAATATTATTTTCAACAATTCACAAGTCATTGTACCAGAACGTCACGCCTCACCAGGACATAAACGATCCAAGGATATTTTAATCCTTGGTAAACTTGCATTCCTCTCCCGGGCTGTCGCCCTTTTAAGATGGGTAGTTCGGGAGGAATCAGTTCCCTAAGTGTAGGGATCCGTCTAGCACAAACTTTGGGATCCGTCCATCTGCTCAGTAGAACCTTTACTAAAGGTATGCAATGATCTTGACAATGCATTATATTCTAAGGTTAGTTTAAAAGGGGTTCTAACACTAAGATATCAAATGTAAGATATTTTTATTTCATGAGGGAAATAGGATTACATTGATAAAGCACGAGTACAAGAGAATTGATCCTATTTTGAAATACTACTAGGTTCCTTGAGTGTCTTCGCTAGGAGGATCATTATGTGATTGATGAGTCTTAGTGGAATCAAGAATGAAGAAAGTCTTTATGAGAGATATGTTTAGCGGTTCCATCATCTTGTTCACAAGTACGTACAACGGACTTTGAAATTGAGGATGGAAGTGCATAACGTTGTGATAGAGGCATGTCAAGAACATTCCATAAGGGATGAGTTTATTCTTGGAGCCTTGAAAATTTACAATTCGCCTTGCGAAGAAGTAGGCGAGATTGTATGGTTGTGTTAGCAAACAGTACAACATGTGAGCACAACAAGCGGGAAGGATTTCTCGATTTCCCCTAAGACTCCAAACATTTTCACGTAGGATGAGTGCAAGAGGCTTGTACTCTTCTCAGATGTCCCGTGTGAAGATAATGTTTGGATCGGAGTAATATGGTCGAGGTTTGCATATTATGCGATTTAAATCTTCCGGGGAGGGTATGTGTGAACAATATGGACTATTTTCTTCACGAAAATTGAAGAGAGAATCAAGAGACCAATCTTCGGTGAAGGCACATTGTCCATGATTTGGAATCCAGAGGATGTGAGCAAAATGCCCAAGGGTTAGAGTAAACTTTTGGTTTTTGATATAAAACCAAAGAGATAGAGAGCGATCCTCGTTACGAACGAATTCAACTTGACGGAAGAATTCCATTATGAACCTTGGACATATATTCTCGTTGATTTCAAGAAGACATTCTAGTCCTATGGCTCGGAAGGAGGTATTGATACCTTCTTCGAATTGTAGAGAGGTGTCTACAATACGTCCTTCATGGAAGTGACGGTTTTCGAGGTTGTTGAACCCACGGACATGAATGCCAGGAGTGTTGGGTTCAAGGGAGATGTTCGGAGTGTAGACGCTAGTGAGTGAAAAATCAAACTCATATTCATGCGTCATAGTTGAACCTATAGAAATGAAGAGTTAAAAGAAAGTGATGTTTGTGTTCAACCTATGATTATCTAATGTTTTTACTAGATTTTTATTAACAATGTTTTTTAACAACAATGACACTTAACTCACTTATGGTTTTGACATTCTAGTGGAATATTTCTTTTAGAGAGAAAGTGGTTTTCATTTTGCATGAAAAACTGTTTTCCAGTAGTACGGATCCCACTGTTCCTTTACAAAAGGGATCCGGCTAATGTATCTTCAGGGATCCGTAGATCTGTAGTTACAGAAACAGATTTTACAAAAACATAGGTTTTACAAATTTATTCCCAAGATATGTGTTTTAGCCTACATTTTCTTTTAGCATGCATACATGACTTTTAATGTATCACGAAAGAGTACGAAACATATGAAACAAAAGAAATAACAAACACATTATGATAATAATAACCTAGATAAACTAGACTATTAATAATATTTCATTTCAATGCTTAGAATGATACAAATGATTGGGTATATAACCCCAATGTAGATTAACAACACAAAGTAAATGTCTTCGTATGTGAACTTCATCATAGGGAACACAAGTTCGATGAGTGTTAAGACGATGAGCACGAGGGCGATGTAAACCATGTTGAAGATGATCCTTCTTGGTTTCGGTTGGGATGAAATGGAGAGGAAGATGAAGTTTTGAGTGAGAGGGAATTTTTGAAATTGGAAAATTTGAAAAAGTGAGGATTAAATAAGGTGGGCGTCGAGTGGTTTATTTATGGGGAAGGAAAATTTTTGAAATTTGTGTTTTGTTTTATTATTGGATTAAAAGAAATAAAACACAAGTTTTATATACCACGACTTTAGACGAGAAGAATAACACATATGTGAGAAAAAGGCTTCCTAATGAAGCTTCATGTAAAACATATATATGCACAAAGGATAATCATATAAATACCTAAATAGGCATACTTAATTATCAAGCAAAAATAAAAAGAAAATCATACCTCTAGCGCACTTAGGAATGTCTTTACAAATGATACAGCAAATGTCACTTAGACGATTCCCGCTCCTTTGCGTTTAAGATACCTTCTTAATGAAGGTATTCTTGTTACCAAGCGATTCCTATAGCTTGGTGGGTATGAGCTTTGACTAATCATCATGACAAAGAAGATTAGTGCAATTAAAGGAAAAAGTAAATAAAAAAATGTTGTTATCAAATCAACATCCAAACATATAGTTTTTTTAAAAAACATGGTGTTTGTTTTTATGAAAAACCTTCTTTGTAGTTTTCAATTAACCATGGATCGTATCAAGTTTTTAAAGTACAATATACTTCAAGAAACTTGGTAACGAAGCTCTGATGCCAATTGTGGAAAACTAGAAGGGGGGGGGGGTTGAATAGTTTTGCCAATTAAAACTTCCTTTTTAACTATTTAGATCGACTTATGTCAATCTATTTGGATGTGTGTGTTGGATGTTGATAAACAAGCATGTAAAGGCAAGTAATGAAAAGATAAGAGTAAGAAGCACAAAACCACAACGCGAGTATTTATAGTGGTTCGGCTACAAGGACACCTTCCTTGCCCTACTCCACTCCCCGAGTCACCTAATCGAGAGTTCGTAAACACTACACCAATCTCCTTATGGCGGAGAAGCCTTCACAACGTCGCCTACCCTTTTTCCGGTGCTAGGCTAACCATCGGGTTCTTTCACTCCAAGGTGAACCACAGCTACACAACGTCGCCTACCCTTTATAAGATACTAGGCTAAGTACCTAGTTCTTTCAATCCAAGGTGAACTACACCTTCACAACGTCGCCTACCCTTTATTAGGTACTAGGCTAAGCACCTAGTTCCATTGCAATGGAGGAACTACTACCACACTACACCAACGACTAATCCCAAAGGAGATCTACTCCTTTACAACATCATCAAGGATATCAATATCCTTGGATCTAATACTAGTCTATCTTGTACATCGAAACACACCATATCGAATGTACATCTAAGGCACCTTTCACTAATGCCTTTGACTAGATCTACAAGACACCCTTCACTGATGTCTTGTGTCTTGACTTCTAAGCACCTTTCACTAATGCTTCTAGTCTTGACTTCTAAGCACCTACCACAAGTGCTTATGATATAGATGATAGATACCCTTCACTAATATCTTCATCTTGACACTTGAGACATCTTTCACTAATGTCTTCAACACTACACTTCTTAGAAGAAAGAAAGGAATCATCAACAAGAAGACTTCAGTAGCCTTGATGATGAGGAAGCATGGCAACTCATGGACTTGAGCTTGCTCGACTTCAAAGGTGGTGATCTTGCCTTTAAGAGGAACCTAAAAGATCACACAAAAACAAAAATACAAACATAGATCTCTTGGATCTGAGGTTAGTGAGTTTTTAACTTAGGGAGAAAGTGTGTTAGAAAGGGGTGAGAAACAATGAAGAAATGGCCCACTATTTATAGAAGAAAAAATTTACTGTTCCTCGGATCCCACGGATCCCTTCCACAAGGGATCCGTCTAGCGTTAAGCTAGGGATCCGTGGGACGCTCCCTTTTACCCATGGGTATTTTGGTTTTGGGTCATGGGTCATGGGTTGAACCATGGATCTTTAGCTAGATACAATGTATCTTTTGAGTGCAATGCACTTGGTCACTTGGGTATGAGTTGATCCATGGGTTATGGATATTATCCATGTATGATATAAGCATGATGTCATGTAATGGGTTATGGGTAAAGCTCCATGGGTCATGCGCTTTGGGTTGTACCCAACTACATTCAATGTATTTGCCCAATGGGTTATGATACTTAAGTTTTTACCAATTTATATTACCCAATATACTACATATTAGTTATGTGTATATTTTACCCAAATATGTAAACACTAGTTGTTGTACATATGTAATATTAAATCATACAATCACTTATACTTGTTTTAGTGTTTTATGTGAAAATGTGAATATGTTAAAAACAATTAGTTCAAACCATTTCCGTATTTTATTTGTTTCGTTAAAATGATTTTACGTTTGTTATCGACAAAACATTAGAAGATCGTAAAATATAAATAAACGTTTTTACGGCTTATTTGTATTAACAAATAAAACATACGAGAAAGGATCTACAAATATCTAAAAACTAAGAGAATGATTTAAACATGAAATATGATTCCTAAATAATCTAAGTTGAGCTTAAGACTAGGACACCACTTGAATCCTTAAGCTCACGGCTGTTTAGGTTTGTTGACCTCATCGAAACGTTCGAGGAGGTGATAAAACATGAAATGTTGCTCTTCACGTAGTTCATGTATCAAGCCTTCAATGTGTTGACAATGATAACAATCCTTGTCATTGCTCGGAAAAGGTGGTGGTAGAAATGGAGCGGCTTGATGTGGAGGATCAAGTGAGGAGGGTTGAGGATCCTCAAAGGAAGGAGGGATTGGTGGAGGCACATTCAATGATGGCTCAACAAAGGATAATGGTGGAGGTAGAGAGGTGTCAACTTCCATGTGGTCAGGTGGTTGACTTTTAATGATTCCTCATAATCCAAAATGGACCATTTGAGGGAAATGGAGAAAAGGATACCGGTGCAAGTGTTGATTCAATACCTTGGTTTTGTTGCACAATCTTATCTATTGAAGAGAGTGTCGGTAAAGGTGGAGGATGTGATTGCCTAGGAGGTAAGTCCTCTAAATTGTAGAGATGTGGAGATGTGATAAGGTTTTAAAATGTACCTTTTTGAGGGGTCGTTTAAGCCCTTATTTGATCACTTTTGTATCCGTTATTACTTAATATCGTTCCTTTTCACTTTTTAGGTCTCTTGAAGGCAAATTGCTGGAATGACACTTATTTGGACGAAAAGGCGCGAATATACGAAGAAAATGGCCAAAGTCAAGAATCGAGACACTCAAGCTGCTGAAACACAAGGGGACGGCGTCAGGTGTTATCTGCGACTCCGTCGGAGCACATGTTGTGACGATACAGTAGCCAAATTGCTTATTTTCAAGTGACGGTGTCAGGCTTTAAAAGAGTAGGTCGTCGCAACTCAGACGGCCTAGATTTGATCCAGACGGCGTCAGAGGCTGAAGAGGACGGCGTCACAAGCATAAGGTGACGCCGTCGTAAGACTAACGTGGCCAAGACGAAACCCTAATGACGGCGACCCGACGGCGTCACAAATCATATGGTGACGCCGTCGCGAATGTTATCTTATATATAGAATCCGAATTTTTCAGTTTTCAGAGTGTAGTCTTTTGGAGTAAAAACCTAAACCGAACCAAGGCCGTCTTGTACAGTATGTTAGGGTTCTAAACCCTATCTTACACCAAGATAAGTGTTTTACTTCATTAATTCAATTATGTCTTCAATTATTTGTGTGTATGCTTGCATGTTCTCCATGTTCGGCTAATTTACTTGTGTGTTTGCTTTGGGTATATGAAACTTAACTATTGAATATTGATTGGTTGTCTCTTATCTAAATTGTTAATGATCTAGTAATGCGATAGGTCATTCGTTGTGTAGTTAATGCTTGATTAATCTTTGTGAACCTTAGACTATAACACCTAGAGTAGTTGTAGGCTAAACCATCCAAAGAGTACCTTAGAGTTAGAGTTTATAAATCCTAGAGATTTTATAGACGAGACCCTTTGGTAGTTTCAAAGAGTTAGGGATAAGCGCATACCCTACGACCTTAGACACACAACGCGATTAAGAATAAGGACGTGACAATTCAACCATCAATAGGAGATAATTAAGGAGTAATAAAACCTAAGTAAACACATCTTTAAATCATCTTACGAGCACACAATAATTAGACATAGACTACCCTCACCTTAGTTAATTAGATGATTTGATAGTAGAGTAATCGGTAGAAATACCAACCCCCCAAATCCAAACCCCGAGATTCGTACTTTTCCATTTCCTAAAAAACATAAAAAGATAAAAAATAATCTTCCTCAACCCCATCCTTAGCGTAGTAACTCCTCACTAGCATTCCTATTCCCCTAGAGAACGATATCAATTCCCGTGGCTTACCCTAATACTACACTACAACGATTAGGTTCACTGCCTAGGGTGTTGAAAAACTTGCTCGACGAAAAGGAAGTTCCTTTGACCCCGAACGACGCGTGTAGCGTTATCAAGATGATTGTGAAGTGGTAAATGATATGGCTCTAGGCACCAAAGAAGATGGTTGGGTGGAAATGGGTGTGTTTGGTTTAGTAGGAATTGTGGTGTTTGGTGATGATATTTTTGTGGGAACAATCCTTTTGGGGATTGGTTTGATTGGTTGAGTTGTTGGAGGAGAAATCCTAGCATTTGTGGATTTAACGGGAGATGATTCGGTTGAGGAAATTTCATGTACAACACGAGCAAGTTTCTTGGGTGGTCCTTTGGTGGATGAGTTAGCACTAGGAGCTTTCCTCATGATAAAATGACTAAGAAAAAAAAAGGTTTCTAAATGCTGAGAATTAAGTTGTGGTTGATGACTAAGAAGTTCTAACAAGATGACTTATAAAGGGAAGGATTTGGGAAGTGCATTAAAGACTTGAGCCACTAAGATCCTTAGAAATATGATGATTTGCATGCACAAGGGTCAACTACAGATTTGCACTGATCTATGAGTTTAAATAAGGCAAGATGGAGTGTTCAAATTAGCAAGGAAATCTTGAAATGATTGTTTTAGGTAGGATTTGTTGAATCTGTCACCCGGATCCCACGGTTCCCTCCAGTGAGGGATCCGTCTAAGCTAATCCTAGGGATCCAGCTCTCAGCAACTAAAAAAGAAGGGAAATGATGTTTGTAGATTCTAATACCTATACATCTTGAGTGTCTCAGTCTTCTTAAGTGTTTTAAATGAGGTGTGACTTAAATGATCAAGGGTAATGAGTGGTGGTAGCTAATGATTGCCTTTTATGAAAGGAAAATGAGACTTTATGACCACCAATGGGTGATCAAGAAAGACACTAGGAATATTGATAGTGTCAAGTGATGTTAAATGACCTTAGAGATCAGATGGCAACTTGAGATACAATTTGAAAATTCCTTAAAAATTATAAAAATTGAAAAACTAGTTTTTGACCCATTTTGAGGTAGAGATGACTAAAAACAATTTGCTAAAATTGAGAGATTTACAAAACTAGATGTGTTGACATGTGATAGATGATGTGTGAGTATAAGAGTGGAAGGATGATGAGTTTTGGTGATATGATAAATTAAAAAACACTTTGAGTGTGATCCTAAATGAGCTATGAGTGAGTGTGAAGCTTACTAAGCATGAAGATGACTTAAGTGGTCCTAAGACCTTATGTTTAGCTAATGTGAAGTGATCTAGTGAGCTGTTTTGATGTGTAGGATTCTGCATTGTACATCTGTCACCATGGATCCCACGGTTCCCTAAAAGGAGGGATCCGTCTAGTATATCCTTAGGGATTCGGCAACTGTAGATCAGAAGCATCACAGAAAGACTGCAGATTTTGCACTATACTATGTATATCAATTGCTATTGATCTCTACTCTAAAAGAACAACAAAACAAGCAACATATCTCATAAATCATATCATGAATAAGAGTAGTAATGATAATATCCAAACAACCAAAGTAAAGCATTTCACAAACATAAGCATCCATTGTAAAATGATAAACAAAATGTCTAAAAGCAACCATAATCCTAATGTCTCTTTTTCAATATTTTCTCTTCCTCTTTCCCGACTTCACAACATATTTAATTAGGCATTGGATCATACCCTTCAATTGTTTGAATTATTCGGCCTCGGTTGGAAGATTTGGAAGTTGTTCAAAGTAGGTTATGGGGTCCAAGTCGACGTTGGCAGCGGGGTTGACATTTACTTCCTCTTCATCCGAGGAGTCCGGGAGAGCCCGAGGTCTTCTTCCATTGACCATGAACCGTTTAGAGGGTTGTTTGGTAAGTGGTACCATGACGTGATCGGAAAGGAAATGATCATCGTTGATTGGAGATGGTTGCATTGCACTAACATACTCAGGGAGTCGTGTTAGGATCATACCATAGGGAAGTACCATGTTGTCGACTTTGAATACACCGGCCATTCTCTTCACCATGTAATAGGCAAGATTAAATGGCCTTTGGTGAATGAGGCAATATATCATTTGGACAAGACATGCATTTGGATGGTCTTTGTTTTCGACCAAACTAATGACATTTTCCCTAAGAATTTCTTCTCACTTTCTATAGATGGGATGCATTTCGAAGTTCCATTTGGAAGGGATCACAGTGAATAAGCTCTTTGTTGCGGTTGAAGCGAGATTGGTCGACTCTAATTTGGAAAATGATGTCTCGAACAATTGCGGGGTCATCAAGAGGAGTGTGGTAGTTTGGTTTGGAATCTAGTGCAAAGGATTGAGTGGATATTGCCCAATCTTGGGAGTACATACAAATTCCTTCACAAGGAATGCGGAGGATTTGTGCAAATGTGTTGAGGGTAGAATAAAGTTTTATTTATTGATGATAAAGCGATTAAGATGCTATCATCACTATTTCTAATGATTCTAACGCTTTTGTAAAACTCAAAGATGAAAACCGGAAATTTTTTTTCATCAATATCAAGAAGACAATCAAAGTTGATTGCCTAGAAGACTTGACGAATGTCGGTATTTTCAAGGAAACATTCCTTGACCACACGACCTTCGTGGATAAGTCGTTTTTCAAGTCTTTTGAAGATTTTACGATCGGTTTTTGAAAGCCCCTCTTTTCGATAGTATTTGGTGAGGTAGTGAACGGTATCATGGTGGTCTTGTTGTGTAGCTTTAGGCATGGTGGTCCTAGAAAAACAAATATTCCAGTTAGGTATAATTTGTTGATATGGGTTTATAGTTTTGATTTGTATTAACAATGTTGTAAGCACAATGGAGTCTTAGTTATGTGAAAACCTTTTATAGTGATTAATTTTGCAAAACCTAATTTCATCAATTGAATAAAAAAATTGAAAACCATAAACCCTAAGATTAGAAGATATGAGTGTAATTACTTGCAATGATGTTCTAGAGGAAGATGATTGAGGATATGAAGCCCTATGGAGATGAAAGCAGCAATTGGGACGTTTTTGTGTTTTGTGAGGAGAGGGAAAAGAGCAGAATTGGTTTTGAAAAACGTATAGTTGGTTTCTGTCACACGGTTCCCCCGGATCCCTTGAAATTGGGATCCGGCTAGTACAACTTGAGGGATCCGGCTACTGTGGACAGAAAGAGGGTGTTTGGTGTTATTTTTGTAATAAGTTATATACTAGCTTATGGAACAAAAATAGCTTTGAGGTTCCTAAATGAATAGATGTTTGGTAAACGAGATTTGATAAGTTAATTATAAAAGATCTATTTGTGACGGCGGCGTTAGTTTGACGACCTTTTTAGAAAATCAAAGAGGAATACTATTCCCGATGATGAGTAAGTAGGGAAAGTGGTGAAAAGAGACTTTTTAGAGACAAGCAATTATTATCGAAAAAAAAAATATCAACATATTCATGTAGACGTAAACTAGCTAAGGATAAGTGAACATACCTCTATGCTTTTGATATGGTTTAAGGAGACCATAAAACCGAAATACTTCATGAGCTTTTAAAGTAATCTGTTGTACTTAGAATAAGTAGGTTGTGATTACTTTTAGGTTCTTCCTTGAAAGATGACTTCATTATTCTCTGAACAGAAATGAAGACTTTGAGAGATCCTAGCATGAAGATTTCTTGAAAAGAAAATGTTAGAATAATCTATCATTATCCAACAAAAAAAACAATTTGTTTTAAAACATTTCCTTATTTGTAGTTTTCAAACATAAACGGATCGTATCAAGTTTTTAAAGTACAACATACTCTAAGAAACTTGATAACGAAGCTCTGATGCCAATTATGGAAAACTAGAAGGGGGGGGGGGTTGAATAGTTTTACCAATTAAAACTTCATTTTAAAATATTTAGATCGACTTATGTCAATCTATTTAGATGTGTATGTTGGACATTGATAGATAGATATGTATATGTGTAATGTAAAGATAAAGAGTAAGAAACACATAACCACGACACGAGTGTTTATAGTGGTTCGGCTATAAGGACACCTTCTTTGCCCTACTCCACTCCCCGAGTCACCTACTCGAGAGTTCCTAATCACTACACGACACAACTCCTTATGGCGGAGAAGCCTTCAAAACGCCGCCTACTCTTTTTCTGGTACCAGGCTAGACACCGGGTTCTTCCACAAGATAGAACCACACCTATCACAACATCGCCTACATTTTATCCGGTACAAGGCTAGATACTGAGTTCCATTACAAAGGAGGAACTACTACGCAACACAACACGACACCTATCCCAAAAGGAGACCCACTCCTTATTACAACATCATCAAGGATATCAATATCCTTGGATACATCCTATCTCTATTTGTACATCGATACACCTTATTGATTGTACACCCTTGGCATTCTTTACTAATGCCTTTGACTTGACCCTCTTGGCATCCTTCACTAATGCCTTTGACATGGACGTTCGACACCTTTCACAAATGCCTACGTCTTGACTCTTTTGGCATCCTTCACTAATGCCTTTGACACGGACGTTAGGCACCTTTCACTAATGCCTTCTTCTTGACTCTTTTGGCTTCCTTCACTAATGCCTTTGACACGGACATTAGGCACCTTTCACTAATGCCTTCGTCTTGACTCTTTCGGCATCCTTCACTAATGCCTTCGACACAACACTCCTATGGAGGAAGAAAGAACTATCAATAAGAGAACCTCAGTAGTCTTGATGATGACGAAGCATGGTAACTCATGGACTTGAGCTTGCTCGACTTCAAGAGGTGGTGATCTCGCCTTTAAGAGGAACCTAGAGAATCACACAAAAACAAAACACAAACTATATAGAGAGATCCTTAGGATCTGAGGTTAGAAGGTTTATAATACTAGGAGAAAGTATGTGTGGGAGTGGCAACCCAAAATGAAGAAATGACTCACTATTTATAGAAGAAAATAGTCTACTGTTCCACGGATCCCTTGCTTGAGGGATCCGTCCAGTGTAAAATGGGGGAACCGTGGGACACTCCTCTTTGCCCATGGGTTTTGGGTCATGGGTTATGGGTCATGGGTCCTAGGCTTTGGACCATGGGTATCCAAGTAGATACAATGTATCTAGTATGTGCAATGCATCTAGTCCATGGGTCATGGGTTAAATCCATGGGTCATGGATAATACCCATTCATGACTTATGCATGATGTCATGCAATGGGTTATGGGTTATGCTCTATGGGTATGGGTCATGGACTTTGGGTTATACCTAACTACATTTAATATTTTTTGTCAATGGGTCAAATACTTAAACTTCTACCCATTATAATACATACTACTTATGTACATATCTACCGAATATGTAAACACTAGTTGTTGTACATATGTATTACTAAATCATAAAATCACTATTACTTGTTTAGTGTTTTATGTGGAAACTTAAGAGTGTTAGTAAACTATTGGCTCAAAACATTTACGTATTTTATTTGTTTTGTTAAATTAATTTTACGTTTGTTATCGACAAAACATTAGAAGATCGTAAAATATAAATAAACTTTTTTACGACTTATTTGTATTAACACACCCCTAAGGAAATTACCTGCACCTATGGTGTACCCTCCCAATACACCGATGCATTTAGTTCCTAGAAACTCTTCCTACACAGTGTAAAACTTTAATTAGCATATACGTAATTTACCAACTATTTGTTGATTTCGATAAAACATCTAAGAAGAGAATCACACCAACGGGTATTAATGAAGGGGAAAGGGGTTTTGAGCAAACGAAACAATGTTATCTTACTGAGGTTATTCCATTCTTTAAACAACTGAAAGAACATCTGAGGGTATTCAAAAGGCCTTAGAAACTGAAGTTAAAGAAATAAAATAGGTGTTTAAAGATATGGAAAATACGGTAAAACAAAATGCAATAGAGCTTAAAACTTATGAGATTAAGAGGAACAATATTCACATCACCAATGAAAAGTTGATTGCTAGATATGTTTCCCAGGATGTGTATTATACTGCCACTGATTCTGCTTTAACTGCTTCTCAATTTCATGATCTGTCACTTGCATTTAAATTTGCCCAAGTTCGTGTCAATGAGCTTGAAGCCGAGAATTTAAAATTGCAGGAGAAAATCCAAAATGATGATCATGATAACATGGTCTGGCATTTGTCTAAAGCAGAGGTTGAAAATTTTAATTTACAATTAAAATGTCAACATCTAGAAGAAAGAATTAAAACTTCAAATGCCAAGACATCTTTGGATGCTCCTGAATTTGATGCATATTTTGAAATAAGCAATCGAGATGAACATATTCAAGCTCACTGTAACACGATCCAAAAATTGAAAGCTCAAATTTCTCAATTGAAGGGAAATAGGAGTGAAGTGGTTGGCACCCATATACCACCGCCTCTAGATTCTCAGACTTTTCAATATCAAAATACCATCGATAAGTTGCAATAGGAAAATGATTGTTTTCAAGCTGAAAATTCTAAATTTAAATTGCATTTCAAAGAGTTATATGAATCGGTCAAGGTCACACGTAACAAACACAATGAAAAGATAGCCTCTTTGCTTAATGAGATTAAGAATCTAAAGACTCGGGTGAAAGGGAAAATGCCAATCACCAATGGTGAATATGAGAGGTTTCTGCTTGTAAGAAGTAGGCAATTGATGTTGTGCCTATTCCTCTTCCCCTTAGGAACAATAGGTTGGACCATCAAGGATATGTCACTTACCTTAAGGATAGCCTACATAGTCTTCTTGAGATCGTTGAAGATGATAGAATAGAGAAACCTCTAGATAGTGTTGTGGCCTATGCCTGCATTTACATTAAACGATCTCAGGAACTCTTAGAATATGTCACTGGCACATGTCCTAAAACCGGTAACAAGCAAGATAGATTTATCGCATCCTCTTCGATTCCTAAGAACAAGCATGTAACCTTTGAGGTACCCTTGGAAACTTCAGATCCCAACACATCAAAACATGTTCCGCAACCGGAAGTGAAAAAGGCTAAGATTCCCATCAGTCCTTCTACAGGAGAAATATAAAGAATTATAGGACTTCACCAGCTAAAAGTGTTCCTAAGAAGAAAGTAGAAGACCACATGAGTAACAATAAGTCTGATTTAAACAAATAGAATCATAATTCAAATCCTAATTCACTTTGAAAAACATGTAATGAATGTTTAATTTAGGGTATTCATGATAAATGTGTTGAGAAATTTTTGAATTCTGGAAAAATTACCTCATTAAAACCTAGAAAAATTTCCTGCAAAATATCCATTATGACTCGATACAAGCATTTGACTCTGACAAACACACAAATATATACGATTTAAATTATTGATAATCTCATGTTCATGCATGTTCTAAAAAACATATGTGATCTTCCCTACATTTATCTTTTTGTAAAATACCTTTATATGTAATTAAGACGAGGTTAAAAACAAAATAAAGCATTTTCACAAAATAAACATGAGAATTAAACAACAATGAAAAAGATATATGAAACATACAAACAAAATTGAAAAGCAAAACAAGCAAACAATTAAACATGGGTTGCCTCCCAAGAAGCGCTTTTCTTTATTTATGAGTCTTGTAGCTAGACTCGAAGTCATGTCATACGTGACTTCATCACCATCATCTATTTCCTCATGATGATTTGTATTGAGATTTTCCATAGCATAGCTATGTCCGATTGCGCATCTCTCTAGGAAGTCATCATGCTCCCAATTCGTTCTATATTCTGGTCCTAACTTCATGCATTCTTTATAGAATCCAAATATCTTACTCATCACATAATCTACTCCTCTCCTTCTATCCTCCTCATTCCTATAATAGACCGATAGCTTAAGTTCTTTCTCATTATTGGATAGTGATGAGAATTGCTCAATCTTAAATAGCATTTGGTAGGCAATTTCATCGGTCTCGTCCTTGAATCTAACTATCCCTAATGATGGATCATAAGTCATTCCGGAGCTATCTATGAATGGATTTTCTAAAACTACATGAGACAAGCTAGGATCTATAGTCGTACTAATATCTTCCACAATCACGAAATCCGTTAGGTACGTGAAGCTTCCTACATAGACGGGCAATCCCTTAACTCTACCAAGGAAATTACATCTTATTCTAGGACCATCGGGATCTTGCCTACTTGGGATAGGTCTTTTAATCACCCAATTATAGAATGTGCTAGTCATGATGTTTATTGGGGACTTGTGATCGATGTAGGCTTTTGCCACGAAAAGGTGTCCTATGCAAAAAGGTATGTTGAGATTTCTAGGATTTCCAAAGATGATGTGTGGGGATCTCATAGCATAAAAGGGACGAAGGTCGCGTACTAGGTGCGGGTGGTATGAAAGTTCCTCATCCGTTGGAAACTTGTTGAAGTATTCGTCATCTACTTCGTCTACTTCTTTAGGTTGTTTCATCCTTATGAGTCTCACTAACCTCAAGCACTGTCTCATGGTTTGCTTCATCATTATTCCTATTTGATCTCACTAGGGTGATGGCATCGATGAAGTGAACGTGTTTTGATGAAGGCAGGTCCCTAGTTTCATTACCTAATTGCGAGTGAGCAAAGAACTTGCTTGGGTCCTTAATCTTTACAATGGGAGATTTTTCGGAGAAGTGAGTCGATATAGCATTAACCTTCTTAGTTTTTGTCCTATCATGATTGTTAATGGCTTTCAAGAGGTTATCTATCTTTCTATCCATCTCGGTTTGTTGTTGATTAAAGAGATCCAAAAGCTTAGCTATTTGGGCTTCTTGAGATGTCGCGAAGTTTCGCATCATCCCATCCAAATTATGTTGACTAGGGCCATGAGGGCTTGAATTATGTTTTTGGGGCCATTGGGAGTCGTTAGAAGTGAAATCTTTGGTTTGACTCCAATTATAGTCGGGTTTTCCCTTCCATGCCTCTAGGGCTTCATTGTAAGTCCTAGGTCCGGGGGTTATTGGGAATCTTCCTCCCACTCCGTTGGTGCACGAAGATGCGTAGTCCACGAACGCTTGTTCGGGGAGTCTCATACATTGTATGAAGGTTTAGGAGCTTCGTAGAACTCATTAGGAATTTGACTCGATCTTCAAGCTCGAGCATCCTACGATTGGAAGGTTGTGAGTCGATTGGAGGCAAGGATATTGCCTTTACGATTTTGGGCAACTCACGGGGGTCATTCCAAAATTCTTTTTCATAGAGGGAAAGGTCCTCTATTGTACCCCACGATTGTTCCGCGGTTAATTTACTAAGCTTACCACCCATCGCTTGATCAATGGTTTGCCTTGTGGAGAGGTTGACATGACCATATAAAATTTGTACTTGGAGCCAAAGATCAATGCAGTGGTGAGGGACTTTGTGGAGTAAGTTCTTGAATCGAGTCCACGCCTCATAAAAGATTTTGCCTTGACGTTGTTGGAACATCAAGATGTCATTCCTTAGCTTGGTGGTTTTCCCCGGTGGGAAAAATTGGGCTAGGAAACGGGTGGTGAGATCATCCCAACTTGAGATGGATCCTGCGGAAAGTCACTCAAGCCAATTACTAGCTTGGTCCCGTAGAGAGAATTGGAAGAGAGGCAATCGTGTGGTCTCCCGTGTGGTAGCATCAAGGTTAATGGAGTCAACTATTTTAAGGAAATCCTTGAGATGCTGATTAGGATCTTCGGAACGAAGTCCATGGAATACACATCCGTTTTGCACCAACCGGATGGTGTCGGATCGCAGGGCCATAGTTTGAACTTGAATAGAAAGCTCAATAGTGTTCCTATAGTCTTGACGGCTTGGTCTAGAGTATTTACCAAGAGTACGACCTCTTGACGAGTCGAGTGGTGGTTGATTGGGTGGTAGTAGTGGATGAAGTGGTGGATCGTTGTTTGGTGGAATGTCACCCATGGTGAAAAGTGACAAGGTTACGAACAAAAACACAAAGAAGGAGGATTGATTAAAAGAAAGCTAAGAAAAAATAAAAAAGCTTACTTGATAGGTATCAAGCGAGTAGACCTAATCGAGATAGAAA
Source organism: Chrysanthemum seticuspe (assembly GCA_019973895.1). Lineage (NCBI taxonomy): Eukaryota > Viridiplantae > Streptophyta > Magnoliopsida > Asterales > Asteraceae > Chrysanthemum > Chrysanthemum seticuspe. Next base: position 246,830,237 of record BPTQ01000005.1, on the reverse strand, counting down.
ACTAAATAGCTATTCTATACTTCGGCAGCGGCACCAAAAACTTGATAGCGGGTTCGGGGTCGAAAGACTTCATTTTCCGTGAGCAAGCTTTACAACCCTCTAGGCATTGTACCTAATCGTTGCAGTGTAGTATGGGTAAACCCAGGGGGTTGATCATTCTTTAAGGGAATAGAGATGCTAGTAGAGATGTATGACAAGAAGGTGAGGTTGAGGGTGATTCTTTTTAGTATTTTTATATTTTTTGAAAGCAAGTAAATATCTCGGGGTATAGGAGTAGGGGGTGGTACTTCTACCAATTTTAACTACTTACTAATTAAACTAACGACTAATGAAAAAAGATAAGATAAGCTATGTATTGTCAGGTGTGTTCTTATGATGATTAAAAGTGTGTTTACTTAGATGTTCTTACTCTCTAGTTATCTCTTATTATTCGGTTGAATTGTCACATCCTCATATTAATGTGTGCGTTGTATTCCATGTGGTCATAAAGGGTGCCTAATTCCCTAGTTCTATGAATTGTAACTCTCCTCTAGACTATTCGGGATCGCCAAATACCGTAGTATCTCCCCCGAATACTCTATTGTCCTAAAGCTACAACTCACACAATAAAAACAACGATGGCTCAAGTGCACTCTCAAGCTTTATGCTATTTAGGACGTTCAAGCTCGCAACAATTAAAGAAGAAGCCAGTTTTCCTTACTCTAGTGTCTATCAATTAAAACCAGAGACAACCTAACAATAATTAACAACTAGGTTTCATAGATCTAAGCAAACACAATAGTAATTGAGCTACTCATAGTGGATAAGCATGTATACACACAAACAATTAAACATAGGATAAACATGGTGATATTATGGATTAACAAACTTACCTTATGATGTGAAGAAGGGTTTGGAACCCTAAAATACTGTCCAAGTTGGACTACACATGAACTAGGGTATGCTCTCCAAAATTCTACCACACTAAATGCAGAAAAATCGAATTCTATATATAGATTTACAAGTGCGACGGCGTCGCCTTTTGCTGGTGACGCCATTTGGTCACCGTTATTAGGGTTTTGTTTGGGCCAAGTCATCGCTGGGACGGCGTTAGTTGAGATGTGTGACGCCGTCTGTCTTCATGAAGGACGTAGTCTTAAATTGGGTCTTGGACGTCTGGTGTAAAATAAAGAGAGACGCCTTCCAGGAAATAGGCGTGACGCCGTCATACTTTAGAACCAATTTTTCACCTAAGTCGTCGCGTGCAATCTAATTAGAAAGCCTCCTTAGGGACGATGTCTCCCTTTGGGTTGGGACGCCGTCAGGTGCATAAAACAGCCTTGGATCTTGACTTTGCCATTTTCTTCATGTTTTCACTCCTTTTCGTCCAAATATGCTTCATTCCAGCATTTTGCTTCAAAAAGACCTAAAATGTGAAAAGGAACGATTTTAAGTAGTAACGGATATAAAATATATCGATTTAGGGCTTAAATAACCCCCTAAAATTTTTGTTTTAAATCCTTATCACTTAATCAAAGACTAAAATGATCTAGATTGTTCAGGAAGATGCTGAGACACTTGGCATTGACCCAAAGAAGGTCACCACTGACAATTTTGGAGTGAAGTTCTTAAAGGCTCATGATGAAGAGTTAGAGGCTCTCAGGAAACAGCATTCAGAGAAGGTCAAAAGAATGGCTGAGGTGAGGAAGAAAAGGATTAAGCAGTACAACTGGACTATGACACACAAAATAAGGCTTGAACCCATCACAGATGTGAAGATTCAACCAAAGACCAAGCGTGCAGTTCTCTGGGTCTATAAGGGCGGTGACAAAAGGGAATTTGAAGTACATGATCTATTCAAGATCTCTGACTTTGGGATCACTGAGCTAGATGAATTGGGTATAATTATCGAGAAGAAAATGAACATCATTGTCAAGGACCTGATGACATCTCTGAGCAACAGGTACGCAAGACTAAAGAAAATGCCTGAAGATCTTGGAATTCAGACTGCCCTTCCTGCTCCTACGTCTCAACAATCTCAAGCTCAACCTTCAGGGAGAAAGAGGAAACAGATTAAGCCTGAACCTGAAATCAAAGTGCGTGGAATTGATTGCAATCGTGTCCCTCTTGAAGGAATTCCATTTGTCAACAATATGGTTATAGAAGAGCCTGAGTATGGACTATTCTTCATGGATGCTTATGGGAACCCAACCTTCCAAAGATGGAGTAACATTGAACTTGCAGGGATTGATGCCTTGGTTGGACATCTGGTATTGACATCAAATGTCAAGACTACTTAGAATGCTAATTTATGCATGGGCCTGAGGAAAAAGATCGCTGATCACCCTGATCAAGAAAACCTGAAGTCTAAGAGAGTGAAGCTTGAAGCCTTGAGATACTATTTGGATTGAGAATGTTGTACACACTATCTTCTTCTCAATATTTAGGACTAATGTAATATATAATTAAATTATGTTTTATGTTGAAACAATGCTCTTTACTTTCTTTTTAGTATCATCAGTGTAAAAAAAAGACCTTTTTTCACTTACAATGATCATAAACACTTAGGCTAAATTTATATCCAAATAGGGGAAGACTGTTGGGTTCACTCAGTACCCAAGTATCTTTTAAACTAGGATTTGAATAGAAAATAACCTAAGTGTTAAATATCCGTAAACATCTACTAAGTCACTGAGTGAACAGTCACTCAGTGCGTCATCTTCAGGAAGCTCAGGACAAGTCTAAGAGAAAGACTTTCCATTTAGTGAGGCAGGACTCTGTGAATGATACCTTAGCCAAAGAAGAAGATGATGGGTTCAGTGAGTGATGAAAATAACTCACTGAACCCCAAGTCTCCTCAAACAACTATTAAGACTGAAGACTTAAAGACTGAAGACCTAGAGACTGAAGGCTAAAGACTGAAGTAAAGGCTGGATAAGTTTGAAACGAATAAGGGGGAGTCCTTATCAAGCAAATGTAAAACTTTTCCTGAAAGGCTAAAGACCAAGAGCAGTTTCATCACTGCCATTCAGAAAGCACCATTGTCCTATACCCAAACTAGTCATTGTAACAGAGACAAAATACGCAGGTATTTTGTCCAAAATAGCTTAGGTCATCTTTGTATTTTAAATAACGGTTGTAAATCATTGTGTAAAAATAAGACCATAAGTAGGAGTATAAAAGTTGACAAGTTTGTACACTTAATGCGTTAACATTCACAAATACATTTCTCTCCTCCCAATACAATTAAGTCCCTAAGAATAGATCAGTTGGTTTAGCATAGTTGTACTTAAGCTTAGCTTAATTTTAGTGAGAAGAATTACCATAATTGTAATTCAATCCCAAGTGTTTTTCCGAAAACACTTGGTTATAATTCTTTGTTAATTGCAAATAGAATTAAACGTTAAAAAACTGTCTCTTTTACTTTACGTTTATCTTGTAACAAAGTATTTTCATTATATTTCTAAGTCATAGAGCTTGAATACATTAACTTTGTAGTTATTCTAACCAAGTTAAAAGAAACAAAAAATAGCCACTGATATAGGAAATCTATCAGTGGTACCCACCTGAAAACTCCATCAAGATGATAATCACTTTTTGATCCTTTCCAATTTAAAATTCCAAACATGCTCCACTTGACACTCATATTAATTATAAAACTTACATATCAAAAAATAAACACATAAATGTTATGCAGACCAGACCTTTGATAGAAAGATCGTTTAATCAATGATATAATCTAATCCAACACATATAAACGGTGTTTAAAGATTAATTACTTGATCATGCAATAACTTAAACTCTTAGACCTTCATAGCACTCACGAAATCGCCTTTTTCTTGATACTTGGTTGTTACACTTTATTCTACATCACTCAGTTCCTTGATTTCTACATTCACTGATTGGTGGCCAGTGAATGGCGGGTGAAGGTTTGACTACTATTTCGGGCCTACACTTTCTCATAAGCTGCTAACATAATTAATGAGATACCAATGCTCTCAGTTAAATAATTCAGTTTTAAATGGCACATTCATGATTTAATTTATCAATCAACAAACTACAATACCTAATTTTAGAACGATTCACACATGATACAATCCTTTGTAGCTAGGGTAGAGTTTGAGTTCAAGACCTTTAATAAACATGAAAAAAAAAACCGTAAAGGGTGAAAGCTAAAGATACGTAATATATTTTTGCAAATTTACAAAGCTATGCAACATATTTTATAAATTGCAAATATAACCAAAATACTTTTAAATTTTGATCAAGCTCACTAACTTTCCACGTGATTGACTAAAATACCCTTATCTTCTTCATCGCTGAATTTGTTCTTAAATTTATAGTTATTTTTAAATAATGTTCATTAAAATTCCAGATTCCAGCCATTCAATTCCAGAGTTCGGCATTTCAAGTTCCAAAACCCAAAATCTGTTATAATTTCAACATATACTTGATTTCTTAACTCCCACATATTCCGACCATTCTATTTCCAGATTCCGGATTCTGGCCATCAATTTTTCAAAATCCACAAAACTAATGGGTGCTAAGAAATTTATTTCTATATTTATTTTCTCACGAATTTAATGGGTATTACGACATTTTAAGAATCCAACAATTGTTAAAAACAATTCAACAATTCAAGATTTGCCATCAATATTCAGACTATATAAAACAAGATGCTTTTCCTAAGATTCATTTCATTTTCTCTTCTCAACTGTAAGTGTTTGTACTTAACTATCTTCACGAAAGGTGTTTTTCACTAAGACACCATGATTAGAACCCAGAACACTGCCTCACCCAATAACATGTTCCAACCCAATATGGCTTAATCATTATGACCTGTTACAAATCAGTTACAACCCAACATGACCCTTAGGTCACTAACACCATGTAGGTTTGATTTTTACTGCTAGTAAAGAAGTGAACATGTTGATCTTGGTGGTGATAAAACCTAATCGATTTAGGTTTAGATCATAAATTTTATTTGATTTGATTGTAGTTTGATGATGAATATGTATTTTAAGGATTGGTGTGTTGGTGAAGAACACCTTTTGATGATGAATCTGTATGGTGTGTAGAGGAGGCGGTTTGATTGTGGTTTGTGACGGGGTACGTGATGGTGTATTGGTGTGTAAAGGATTGCTTAGCAGATGGTTATGACGATGGAGTATGTTATTGTGAGAAACATCGAGTGGTTTTTATCAATTTGTAGATGAGGCAGTTTGATTGTGGTTTGTGATGGTGTGTTAGCGAGAATCTAAAAAAATGATAGAGTTTTAATTTAAAATAAATGAAAATTCAAGAACAAATTTAAAGGGGAAGAAGTTAAGGGTATTTGAGTCAATTCACTTGAAAAGTTAGCGAGCTTGTTATAATTTGAAAGCATATTAGCGAGCATGATAATCTTTGTAATAAGTTGCATAGCTCTGTTAATTTGAAAATATATTTCGTATCTTTAGCTTTCACCCAAACGTAAAACTACTTATTAGATATGACGAATACACTCCAAACTTGAGGTCTTACAACTTTACAAGGGACATATGCTCAAATACATAAGCACATAAATGTTGGATTGTGGGAGTTGATACGCACGAAAACGACTAGAAGTGTGTGAGCCTATGGGGGCACACACGTTAAACACGAGAGTACATTTTACATGTTTACTACTTGGACTATACTAGACCCGTCTTTTGTCCAATAAACTTGAACCGATTACATGTTAGATCCAAGCTCATTTGCCGGCCAATTGAAGGGGTGTTTGGATCGGTTACAAACATGAAAATAGAGTTGTGTTTGTATGACGATGGTTTGTTAATCATTTTGAATCGAATAATGCAATTTCAGTTTCTAAGAATAACGTTGTTTATTTGACTGCTATTCCACGGAATGGTATTTATGAAATTGATATGTCTTGTTTAAATACAAATGATAGTTCTATGTTTGCTATTAGCAATAAAAGACCCAAGTCTAACTTGGACTTTCTCTCTTGTGGCATGGTCGTCTTGGACACATTAGCAAGAAACGCATGGAGAAGTTGCAACATGATGGACTTCTCAACTCAACTAACATTAAGTCACTTAAAAAGTGTGTTTCATGCATGTCTGGTAAGATGGAAAGAAAACCCATACACATCAAGTCGAAAGGGCTAAGATCTACTTGAACTAATACACATCGATGTATGTGGCCCATTTAGAATTGTCTCAAGACAAGGAGCAAGTTACTTCATCACTTTTATTGACGACTATAGTCGGTATTGTTGTGTTTACTTGTTGAAATATAAACATGAAGTGTTTGAAACATTTAAGGTGTTTCAAAAGGAAGTAGAAAACCAACTCGGGAAGACCATTAAGTCACTACGTTCTGATCGTGGGGGTGAATATATGAGTCAAGAGTTTTTGGATCATCTAAAAGAGCATGGAATTATTGCCCATCGAACTCCTCCTTACACTCCACAACATAATTATGTGTCAGAAAGGAGAAATCAAACACTGCTTGACATGGTTCGCTCCATGATGAGTCAAACTAATCTTCCAAAGTCCTTTTGGGATTATGCCCTTGAGTCTGTTGCACGCATTCTCGATATGGTTCCAACTAAGAAGGTTGATAAGACACCATACGAAGTATGGCATGGGAAAGCCCCTAAGCTGTCTTACTTAAAAGTCTTGGGCTGTGAGGCACTTGTTAAGCATGATACACTTACCAAACCTGACAAGCTTAAACCCAGATCTATTAAGTGTATCTTTGTAGGATACCCAAAGGAAACAATGGGATATTCTTTCTACCTTCCATCAGAGAACAAAGTTATTGTTGCTCGAAATACTGAGTTCTTTAAGAGCAATCTCATGGATCAAGAAGCAAGTGGGAGTCTAGAAGATCTTAAAATAATTCAAGATGAAGATACAAATTCTTTTGTAGACACTAGCTTACATCATGATGAGTATGATCAAGAAATTGATGAACCTCAACGTGATATTATTCCAACTCAAAAGTCCGCAAGGACACGCCGTGCTCCTGATCGTATGTGCTTATACATCGATCCTGAGGAACATGGGTTAGGGGATCTTGGTGAACCCAATAACTATAAAGCTGCATTGATGGATCCTGAATCCAAGAAATGGCTTGATGCGATGAATGTGGAAATGAAATCCATGAAAGACAATAACGTCTGGGTTAGTTGAGCATCCTCCTAACTGCAAGACATTTGGCAGCAAGTGGCTTTCCAAGAGGAAAACCAACATGGATGGTAAGGTATACACCTTTAAAGCTCGTCTCATAGCAAAGGGCTTTACTCAAACCTACGGGATTGATTATAAAGAGACCTTTTCTCCTGTTACAAACAATAGAGCTATAAGGATTCTCATAGCCATAGTTGCGTTCTATGATTATGAGATATGGTAAATGGATGTCAAAACCATCTTCCTGAATGGACATCTTTACGAAGAGATCTATATGGAGAAACCTGAGGGTTTTGTTGATCCTAAATATCCTAACCGAGTATGCAAGCTCAAGCGTTCCATTTATGGACTTAAGCAAGCATCTAGGCAATAGAATAAGCGTTTTGATACGCACGAAAACGACTAGAAGTGTGTGAGCCTATGGGGGCACACACGTTAAACACGAGAGTACGTTGTACACGTTTACTACTTGGACTATACTCGACCCGTCTTTTGTCCAATAAAGTTGAACCGATTACATGTTGGATCCAAGCCCATTTGCCAATTGAAGGGGTATTTGGATCGGTTACAAACATGAACATAGAGTTGTGTTTGGATTATGAAAGAAAAGTAACTTGGTGCTCAAGTTTGAGTCCAAGTACACTAGGTTTTGGAGGGTATATATACCCCACACCTAGCCATTCATTCCTAACGATTTCTATCCCTAACTATGCCAATATCATAGTCGATCTATCATCAAAAGGAGCCTATACCCGATCGGATTTTATTCATCCGAATAGGGTTTTGTTTGGTTTTAATCGAAACTCTAAACTTGCATTAGTTTGATCCAAGATTGTTTAGAGGTTTGTTCGTTTGGTGTTCTTGCTCAAAGTTCCTGGTCGAACATAGTGTTGTAGCAAGGGGTACGTTTTATTGGTTCTGGGACAGAAGCAAAATATATCAGACAACGCGTGTCTGATATCGGACAAGACAGAAAGTTCTCGGACTTGTTTTGGTTTTCTCAGACAGAAAGTTTAGAAGGTGTTCTTGGGTTTTCTTGGTTCGTGTTTGTTCAGGTATTCAAGGGTTGATTGGGTAAACGTTCACGACTAGCTTTATCGGGTGTATTCGTGGTTAAGTGTTTGTGTGTGGACTCGTAGAGGTATTCGTTTTAAATACTTGGTTTCTTGTTCGTTAATTACTTGCGGGTGACTACGAGGGTTAGTTTTCTTGATCTCTTTTATTATTTATTGTTTATTAATTATGTGTTAACCTAATTGCATAAACTAGATCCAAACTACGCTGCATACTCATACTATTACTTGGTTAACTAGATTTAAAATCCCAACAATAAAATCTCTATCTGATTAGAGACGACATTTTTAAGGGTTAAATCAAATTGATTTAGGGGGTGTTTGGCTTTGATTATCAAGTTTAGAAACGTGGGTACCAAAATGACGTTTTGCAAAAGTAACCCCTCACCTCCGGTTGTAAAACCACGTTTTGTGCCTAAAAAATCAGATTATCACGTTTTGAACCAAACACCAAAAGTTGATTATTCACGTTTTAAAAACGTGATAATCAAATAATCTCGTTTTGAAAGCTTTGCCAAACACCCTCTTACATTGGAATGAATGCCAACTTTGGTGCGTATATGTTACAAGATAAACAAAGAAATTAATCCAAACAAACGAGAGAGAAATAATATAAGATGATAATGTATTGACACATGACATGTTTGCTATATGACATGTTCATTAACTTATTGATCATCTTTTGTCACGCGTTCAAGAAGATATTTAAGGCGTTTGTTGTATGCGAACGGTTGCTCTAAAGGTACAAGGTGCCCTGCATCTTTTACCCAATCCAGTGTTGTATTGTCACCCAACTGCCTATAGTAAAACAGATTCACAACATTAGGATTCGTTAGAAGCACTTCTAAACTTTACCAAGCTATGGATTCATTATATGTACTTTAAGATTTTATATATGCATACGTATGCATACGTGATTGGTGATACGTACATATATAATCATATCATTTGAATTTGCGTTTCTCAATTCGAAGAAAGGGATTTTACTTACTGTTTCAAGGTCCTAGCAAGACCGGAATTGAAAATCTTGTCATCGTCACCCCACAGCATATGTATCATCTACAAAATTATATATCCGAGAACAAATTATATATAGAATGGTCAAACGCGTTTTATTGGAGAAACATAGCACAACTATCTTCAAGCGTTTTCTAATGTATATGTTTCACATGATATAATTAGCTATCTATATATGCTACATTCATGCGACTCTTGTTCCAAATTATGCACTAATGTTGATTACTAGTAGCATTTAGATACATAATGTTTTTACTACCTGTGAGTAGTTAACTGAGGCCGCATCTTCGTCAGGGACAACGAAACTCACCAAGAGTTCATTTCTCTCTTAGCGATTAGTAAATGTCGCCTGCGTGTAAAAAAAGATTAGACCATCATGTTATCTGTATAAATACCTAGAGCTTCATGTAAGAGCAATAATAAAGCTTCTTATCCTAGTACATCTTTTTTTGTTATAAGCAAACTATAAATTCTTAGAAATAAACAAAATGTTGTGTAATTAATATAATGTTTGCAGTAAAGAACACAAGCAATAACATGTATTTAGAAAGAGACACGTACGTCAAGAAAGTCTTGATACACAAAATCAGGAAGCCACGGGACGTCATGAAAGCCAATCGTAAACGTCCTTTTCAACCTCTCTACCGTTTCAGGCATTAAAAGGTCCGACCAACTCGTGATATCAAGTTGCTGATGATACGCCTCAAGGCTAATAGATTCAGTCATCTCTATGACGGTACCAGAAGCTATAAAAGACTTGACCAACTTTGGGTACAATTTAGCCATCTTGAACCCAACTATCCCACCAGAACTTAACCCAACGACTATTACATTCTCAACTCTTAGCTTCTCCAACCCTTTGGCCACAAACTCGACCTGAAAACTAGCCGACCTCTCATTTTTGTCAGTGATTGAACCACCGAAGAACAAAAGGTCGGGCACGTAAACTGAGTAGTCCCGGCTCAAGGCCAAAATTTGTAAAAACCATGTGAATATACCGTCCATGGCAAAAGAGTGGAGAAGGACAACCGTGGGCTTGGTTGGTGGAACGTAAACAATTTTCCCGCCTTTATTTGTGACAATGTCTTTTGGAACCCAGATTTTCATCCGGGTTCCGGGTTCTATTTCTATGGTTTGTGGTGTCAGTCCTGCTAGCTTTACGAGTCCGTGAAGAATAGGGTTTAGCACAGCAAACATGTTTCTCATTGTTTCTGATTTCTTTTTCTTCGTATATATGATCTGTTAAAGATGATATATATGACTTTGATATGTTTTAGAACTATATATTTCGTTTGATATATATATATATATATATATATATATATATATATATATATATATATATATAGATATGATTTAGCGTGAGGGTAACCCTTTTTATTTTGACCGTGATGATTGTTTGAATGTCATTGTTTGAATGTCTATATATACTATACCAAACCCTCCATTATTGTATTTTGAACTTTGAAGTACGTAATTCGCACACCTTTGAAGCTGTAAAAGGTGCAGTGATATATTTTTTTATTTTAAAGTCATAAAAGTAATAATAAAATTTTGACAAGAACAAACGTAGCAGTTAGGGGTGAGCATACGACCCGACCCGAACGGACCGGACCGACCGAGACCGGACAGGATCGGATCGGACCGATTACATTCGGTCCGGTCTGTGGTCTCGGCTTTTAGCTAATTCGGTCCTCGGTCCGGTCCGGATTAAAACCGACGAATTTGAACTAATTTGGCTTTGTTGGATCGGAACGACCGAAGGACCGACCCGGACCGAAACTGGACAGACCACATTCGGTCCGCTCTTGGTCTAAAATTTTTGCCGAAATCGGGTTTCGATCCAGTCCGATCTTGACCGGTCCAGTCCGGTTTTTGGACCGTGCACACCCCTAGTAGCAGTTGTAGTAAAGTGGTCGAATACACTTTATTATTAAAAAGTCAAAATTGGAGACATGAAGTTGCATGCATGCACACCGAATTTTGTTTGTTAAATACACATGCAATGATCAATTTCTATTAGTAAAGTGGTTGAATACACTTTTTCGTTTAGAAAACAAACCCAGATTGCCTTGTTTGTGACAGAAAACCCACTGCCCGAGCGCCATCCTCTGTTGTGGCCACTACTCCAGGTCACACCTCTACTCAGCATGCTGCTACTAACCCCTCGATCCTTCTTTCTCCTCCAAGGTTGAACTTCATGTAGGCTTGGCGAAGAGAACCAAGACCTAGTCCAGAACTTGAAGAACTTACAAGTATGGTCAGCTTCATCTCTAACTTATTTCTTTCGGATGTCGAAGATGGTTGGGAGTTTATCAGTGATGTATCAAGAAGATTCTCGGTTAAGGGCATGAGATCTCTCATCTCCTCTTCGTCTCAAATCGCTTCCCTCCCCACCACTCGTTGGAACAAAGTCCTGCCACTTAAAAATTAACATCAACACATGGCGTGTCATAAATGGAAGGATGGCTACTCGGGTCAACCTCGACCGAAGGGGTGTAGATTTAAAATCCGTTAGATGTCCCGTATGTGACGATGACATTGAAACAGAAGAGCATGTCTTTGTACATTGTAAGATAGCGAGAGACACCTGGGAAGATGTTTTAAGATGGTGGAACATCCAGAACACCTCTCTTCAAAATCTTCAAGATGTGATTTACTTGGCGGACAACTCTCCTCTTCAATCAAAATATTCAAGATTTTTTTATGTTGTGGTCCAAACAACATTTTGGTCCTTATGGCGGTTTAGAAATAACATTATTTTCTCACCAAAGTAGCCATCGAGAGTTCTCCTCTTCAACGATATCAAGACCTTGTCTTATCTTTGGCTTACACGTAGAAGTAGGAATCATCTTTTAATTAGATTGAGTGGTTTAACGATCCTTTTAGTGCTATATCCCACCCTTATTATAACTCTTTCTAGCTCTTTTCTAGTTCTTTTTTCTTAATTCCAACAACCATTAAAAAAAATGAAAGAATTAGATTATTTATCGATCAACTGGTAAAACTGTTTAGGTGTTAGGTTATCGACTAAAGTAATTGAATATCGATTTCAGTTAATAACGTCATCATTTCCTTTTTTCATAATTTATAGATGGCTAGGGAAATATGTTTGTATGTTTATCGATCAAAATGACATTACAGTGTTCTACAATATATGTACGAGCATCAGCTGTGTTGTCGTCTCTACTACGTACCTACATATAAACTCATGCTACCACACTAGATGCGCATCATTCAACACCCCCACCACCATTGTCTCACCGAAAATATCACTGCTATAGTTTCATCGTGACTTCTAACCAAAACATTGAATTAATATAAAAATCTCTCCAGACGCAGAATGTGAAGATTGTCCTGATACTTCACCTCGTGTGGAACTGAAGAACAAAAGAAAACGAACAAAGTAACATTATGGGGGGAAAGCTACGCAGAAAAGCATGTGATTATTTTATAAGTAAATTTTTTCTTGTAGAACTAAATACTTTTCTAAATGTTATTTTTATGTTGTATTCTTTAACGGCAACATTTACAATTTATAACATAAACAAAACATACGTACAATGGATCGGATCCACTCTTCATGCCTTCTATTCTATCACTACTACACAAACTGGTTTTTTCCACAAACTTTACCCACAGAAAATAATCTGTGGGAAACTTCCCACAGATTACCGACAATTTACACACCAAATTGTTGACCAAAATTTCTGTGGGAAATCAGTCAAAGATTTCTCACAGATTTTCCACAATTTACAAATCAATTTATTGATCAAAATTTCGTGAGAAATCGATTGCAAGTTTCCCACGGATTAGCGACAAAATTCACACTAATTGTGTTGACTGGATTTTCGTGGGAAATATGTCGCAAATTTCACACATATTAGCGACGGTCATAAGTCCATGGCAAATCTGTAGCTATATTACCCACGGATTTTACACGGTCTTATTGAATAAAATTTTAAATGGTTTGATAAGTCTGCGTGAAATGTGTGGGTAGTTATCCACTCATTAGCCACAATAAATATTGTTTTTATGTTTCTTTATAATTGCAAATTCTCATATTAGAATATATGTCTTAATATAGTTTATTAGTTTCAATTATATGTGTCTTCGTATTTATTTAGCTATATATTTGTGTGTCACAAGTGTATATGTATATACGTGTAATATGTTTGTGTAGACATGTGCTTAATGAACCATTGTATATTTGTTAACGAATGTACATACGTGTTGTAAGTTGATTTTAGCCTTCATTGCACTTTTGTATGTCTATATATAAGAATGTGTACATTTGTGAATGTGTAAGTATGTCAAAACATAGTAGATGATTATGTTTGTGGGAAATCCGTTGGTACTTTCCCACAATTTACCCACCGCTTTGATAAATTAGTGGGAAATTTATGGGTAGTTACTCACGGATTTCCCACAAAATATATCATTTTTGTATTTCAATATACTTATACATCCCCACAATACCATCGATGTGTTTTTATGTTTTTGTAGTTTCATTTGTGTGGTGTGTGTCACTAATGATAAGTGTGTAGTGTGTGTTTTGTTATACAAGTTTTACCACCATCTATCTCTCTCTCTCTCTACTAAACCCTAAAACCTTTATCTCTCTCTTTATCTATCTTTCTACTATCTTAAGCCATGGTTTGAAGTGATTTAGGTTAGTATATGGTACCTACAATATATGTGAAATTATTAAGCATGTAGAACCGTTAATGCATAATTGATACTAGTTTAACTTGTAGCTTGACCAAAGCACTAGGCTCTCATTTGTAGGTGTAGATATAAATGACTCATAGAAGTTGAAGCCAATATTCACACCTTAATTAGGAGGAGTGCATATTGGGGTTGATTGTGATATGTTCTGATTGATCGTGATGATGCATAATTAGTGTTGGATGTTTAAACTTTTTATTTAACTATTGTTGGGTTGATTGTGATATGTTTCAATTGATCATGACCAAGTTCAAGCGTAAGAGTAACTTATGAAGTTGGAGTATAAACATTAATAAACCATGAGTAATATTCAATGTTTACCAAATGAGGTAGTTGAGCCATATTCATGATACAATATGATGTACCCTTTTACATGCTAAAAAAGAAGTATTTCCGGATGTTGGATATGTGGATCAATATTGTGTCCACCGGTCATTGAGAGGCATTATGAAATTAATGTGGGATCAAGATTTTACTTATTATGTTGATCACCCGATTGATCTACTCGTTTAGAGGATGTTCATTTTAGACAACGATATTCCCAATTAGATGACCATTCAAATTCTATCAAAACGATATGGCAACATATGATGATCTTCAAATGTCATCATCAATGTTAGATGACCTCTGGCCAACTTCATCATCTTTGAGAATTAGGATGACGTTTACAAGGACGTCTCAATCAAATAACCATTTATTAAATTTTTATCATTCGAGTCGTCTTTGTAAAACTCGAGCCAAACACATTTTGGCTTGAGTTTGGCTCGAGCTCATTTAAGCGGAGCTTGATCTGAGTATGTGCCAAACCGAGCTCAAGTAACTTACGAACAACTCGACTTACTAAAATGATAAGATAAGACTTTTAATATGAACTATTGAGTCCAGTTTCGGTCAAACCGAGCTCAAGTAACTTTTGATTCAAGTCAAGCTTTATATGCCAAATTTTCATCGATTTCGATTTTAAATGTGAAAATAATCAAGCTCGAGTCGAGTTCGAGCTTTGCAGTACTCGACTCGTTTACGCCCTAATGATAATCTTGTAATTTTATATTCCATGAGGTTATGATTTTTATGATTACTTTTTGATAATTTAAGTTTCATAAACATTAAACTTTTGTGAAATTTTAGTCTCCCACCCGGTCTTTCCTAAAAGTTAAAACCCTTCGCACTTATTCGTCCTAAAAAGAGAAAGGTTGGATCAAGTGGTTAACACCCTTGCCTCTGGAGACAGAGGTCAAGGGTTCGATCCTCACTCCTTGCAAGGCCGGAGGTCCTTTTCTACCTATGGTAGAACCGGAAGCAGCCTCTCTACCTTAGGTAGGGATAAGACGGTATTGGGAACCATAACCCGTGGAAGACAGTATTGCACTTATTCGTCCTGATCTCCCACCCCTCTTTTCCCTAAAATCAAAACCCTTAACACACTTATCCTCTTATTTCCGCCCCCTTTCTTTTTGTCACCTGCAGCTTCACACACATGAAAAATCTAATCCATTTTATGGTTGCTTCATCTCCAAGAGTTCCATATAAATTCACCACATACAAGGTTTGTAAACATCACCAACAATCAATTTTGTCATGAACTCGAAATTTTGGGGACTGGTTGCATTTATATTATTTAATTACGTTGAGCCCTAATACATCATTAAAGGCCAATTCAAGTTTTATTTCTTTCATTTTTATGTTATTATTGTTGAATGGTGTATCTTACTACACATAACAACATGATTTCAGATTCAACAAGCCAATATATTGTGAAACCCGAAAATTAGGCCTGATATTATGGCTCGATTTGGGGTTCTTAAATATCGGATTTTTGGGTTTTATATTGAGTGTTTGGTGACATCAACGTTATGATTTTGACTTTTGGGTAGGATTTTGACTTTAGAGGTTGACTTGAGTATGAGCGATAACGCTTGATTATTAGGCTTCAAAATGCAGGTATGTTCAATTCCAGGGATTCAAATATAACTGTAATGACATGAATTTTGGTTTGATTTTGACTTTTGATATTGTTTTTACATTAATGAATCACAGACTAGCTTACATAGTTGATTGCAACAACACAATGTACAACTTTGCCCGGGCGCTACAACAACACTACTAGTCCACCGCCACAACTAGATCACTAGACCACCATAGTAAAGGTATGAAATATTAAATCCGAAAAACTTTTGTGATATGTATGGACTAGTATTGGTGTACTTTTACAAAGTGAATATTATTATAAGAAACAAGTATTTTTAGTTTAGGGCCTTTATCAGTCAACAAATTAAATTGATAAGGAAAGGTTTTAAATAACAGTAAGTAGCTTATGAAGAAATGCTCTTTGCATTTCGCTCATACCTTTTTAGATGTTTGAACGAGCTAAGGAGATGTATAGATTTGTGACAATAAAATGTCCCTTGATTTGTGAGAACTTTAATTCGTACGCTGTTGCACTACGAGTATACCTCAAAGTTGATAATATGTATCTCATTTGAGGTTATATCCACTTCGTTATATTTCTAACATGATAATATACCTCAAAGTGGATGTGAGTGGTCTTATATTGCCTTACATGACCATGCTCAATGCTAACATCCATGGTATTTATTAGAGAGGAGCCTTGTTTTATGCACATTGTCATGGCTTGTATGTGCCAAAAGCTGCTCGACAAGTGTTTAAATTCTGACTATTTATGTAATTATGTTGCAGCTCAAGTTAGTTGATTATTAATGATAACAGTTCTATTGGGTTTACGCTTCTAAAGGTATATTCTTTGTAAGAATTTAGCCATTGTATTTTCTTGCATTATGTTTCTCAAGTTTAACACCTTAAATGATCTTGTTTTATTAAAATAGTTTATACTTTTTAGACATTATGAATGATGAAAATGTTTGTTTTAGCAGGTGTCGTATATCAGGAGATGCGCATGATGAAAGCTTCTTAACAACATGAAAAGTGTAAATATGATAAAAGATGAGTGGGCAGTTGTGAAAGGAAGAGGAGTAACGAAGATAGAGTTAATGCATATAAAAAGAGTGATAATATGGCTGCTTCTGCGTAGACGTATCTTCAGCATAGCATATCATTTGTGTGCACCAATCATAGAGATCTAGTATAAGTAATAATTTTTAGCCATTTTTGTCGTGTTGTTAAAATATTTGGTTATGTCGTCTGATAACAATGTGGAACTTATTGCATTTTTTGATATTGGATTTATGATCTTATTTTCTTGATTACTGCATTTTGTTTGCTAGATTATGATTTTTTTAGTTCCAGTAAATACGCCAAAACAAGCTGTAATTCTAAAAATGCATTGATATGTGGCGATACTTCACACATGTTTCACACACAATAGCTTAGTCGGGAACTTTTAGGATGAAACTGTTCGTTTGAAATATGTGGGAAATAGTCTGAAGGTAATATGTGGGAAAATTTGTCATAAGTCGGTGGGAAAATGGTCGTGGGAAAAGTTTGTAGCATATCTGTGGCAACTTATTTAGTAGGAAATCTGTGGGAATTATCACCGACTAATTTCCCACGCCAAATATCCGTGCAAAAATAGTCAACGGCCAGTGAAAAAATTGGTGGAAAATTATTTACCCACAAGGTTTTTACACACGCAATGATTCTGTGTGAAATTTGTGGAAAAAGGCCTTTATCCACGGAATTTCCCACAGATTCTACAGTGGGAAATCAGTGATTTTGTAGTAGTGTATGAACATATTACATAGAAAATAAAATATGAGTGAAGATGGACAAACAACTATTACAAACCACCACAAAAAAATACTCTTAGACCACCAATAGAAAGCCTAAAAACCACCTATGCTTAATGGCCCAAATCTAGAGAACCCACTGACCATAAATTTTTTTGAACACCTGCCCATAAATTGGAAATCAAAAAAGCCATGATCCTAAATAAAATGGGAATCAAGTGATCAACCTCCACTAAAGCCCAACATACAACACAAACTAATCAAAAGGTTTCCAATCACCTCCACTGTATGAAAGGCATTTTTGAAGCCCACATGAACATACAGGAACCAAAATCGTCTAAAAGAATAAATACTATAAGAAAAAGTAGTTTTACTGACGAGAATTTTATATGGTCACTATTTAGATGAAAATCGTGATGATATATTTTTTGGTCATCGGCAAATAGTTAGTGACGAAACTTATAAGTGGTCACTAAATTACATGCTAGATATTTTTTATATAGAACAGTGACGAGAAATTTGGTCATTTAACATTAGTGACGAAATTTTGGTCACTATTTCACATATTGCTAATTCAATAGATGATTAATAATAAGGGCAGTTAGATGTATACTTAATTATTCATATATTTATCCAAATATCTTAAACACTATCATGCTTTATGGATAAAAAATGAGAAATTTGCAAAAATTGCAAGTTTTCGACTTTTTTTATGCAATTCTCTCCTACATATTATTTAAAACACAAACTTTCAAACACTATTATTTTTCTAATAATATGCAAGAATGAGAAAACATAACTTAAATATCTAAAAATAATAATTTGTGAAAAAAATAACTTAGATACTCTCCTATGTAAATAAGAAGAAAACGCCACATTATTTTTTAACTTGAAAGGTTAATTTTAAACTTTTACATTTCTTTACCGGTCAAACTTTTATATCTCGTATTTCATTATCCATACATCGCTCATTTTATAACATCACATCCATCCCACTATTACATTATCCACCCATAGCTCATTTTATAACATCATCTTCAAGCTCCCATCGCTATAATTTCACTATTTATACAATCTTTGATTCGTCCTTAATTGATGGATTGTGTTACGATCGGTTAACAAGCTATTGAAAGGTAACATATATCTCATCATATTGTGATTTTGATAGTGGTATGATTGCTATGTTTGTCTAGTGCTTCTATTATTGTGATTATGGTGATTGGTTTAATAGTAATGTCCAACGACTAATACTTGTGCATATTTTAGCGTAAGCGCGAGTGTTTGATAAAATGTTTCAATGAAAGCATTAGTATTTGTGGCCCAAGTGTTTGATAAAATGTTTCAATGAAAATATCAATAGTTGTGGCCCAAGTGTTTGACAAGATGCCTCAGTGAAATCATTAGGTGTTGACTGAATCAATGTTGTTTCAGGTGGAATTAAGTTGTAATTTTATTCGGACTTAAAGTTGCGATTAAGTGATTCGAGCTCGTTAATGGTTAACAGTTGTAGAAATTGGTTGAGTTAATTAGTTATATAACCAATCTTCAACTGTAATTATTTTTTCGTTCATAGAACCTTCTTCCAAGATATCAATTGGTATGATGATGTTCTAGTAGAATGAGAAACAACCAAAGTAGAAAGCCCTCAAAAGCTAGTCCATACACAAACTAGATAACCAACCACAAAAAGATCGTAGTCCTTAATTAACCCTACAGAATCCAATACCTCAAAGCTCTTGAACAAGAATCAACACATCTAACCTCATTAATCGCACATACTTATAGACACATAGACACATGCTTATATATTGATGAAATCAAATTTGCACACGTTTGTTGCCTTAACTTGTTTAACTTGAACCCTAACTCATTTTTTTTGTCGTCGTATATAAACAATTACCACGTTAATATAAATATATACGTATAACAACAAATGTTTTCATTTTTGTAACGCCTTTTTTAAAACAAAATCACACCTGTAAATGGACTAATTTTGTTTAGACGAAACACTAAGTCACTTATTATTACGACACCAATTACAACAATAGTCATCCCAATATAAATACATATGTAAAATATACGTTGTGTTCATTTTTATTATTTTTAACAACTTTTTAAGACAAGTTACTAGAAATCCCTATGTGATAGCTATAATTTAGAGTAAAATACATCGTCCGTCCCTAAACTTGTACGTGCGCATCACATTGGGACAAACCTTGCCTTTTTCATCGTTGGGAGTCCAAAACTTGGGTTTTATACTCTAGACAACTCCCTTGACCAATTTTCTGTTAGTCAACGTCTGTTATTTTCCCCATGTGCCTACTTGCACATGAGGGCAAAATGGTCATTTCATTGTTTTGGTTAATTATTTTGGTGGTAAGACTGGTACAACCTTAGAGATTAACGGTGCATTTAATCAATAAAATTATACCATCACTACAACCACCCTCCCTTTATCTCTTTATCCTGCTTCTCTCTCTAAATTCCTGCTTCTTTCTCTAAAATTAATAGCAACATAGGATGTGGGCAATTAATTAGTTTCTTTAATATGTGTGAATCTATTAATGTCCCTTTACAATTATATGCTAATAAAAGTTTAAGTTTGATATTTGTTTGGATATCGTGTAGCTTTGGTGGCGGTTTTTTTATATCGATAGAGGCTTTCGTGGCGGAGGGGTGGTTGGAAGTGGTGGCCATACGACATATTTGGGGAAAGTTTAGGGGGGTGGTGATGTACAAAAAAATTGTAGATTTTATTGACGAGGAGAATAGAAAGGGTAGTAGAGGTAGACATGACCATGAATTTTTATGGGAGTATGTCTCACCAATTAATATGATACTTTTCACTCTTTGAATGAGATGTATATTCGTACCTAACCAAAACTATTGCTACGCGAAAAATTATTATGTTTAACAGTTTATATTTTTTCATAATAAAAGAGGAGTTCCTTTTTTTCTTTCTAAAGCAAATATATATGATTGACATGTTCAACTAACGTGCATAATTACTACATGTTTGAGAAAACCCTAACCGTTTCTAAATCATTCTAATTATAATCGTTTCTAAAGCATTCTAATTCTAATCGTTTCTCAACTCTAGTGAAACACTCCTTTTCATTTGATCAAAAATTAAAAACTTTCGCGAAAACGACTTGACTATAACGACCTCCTGCTACTCTTAACAAACTAAAAAAAATAGTAAACTAGCCTTTGAAACTATTTTTAAATGAGACTAGACTCTATTACCTTTCAATCGATAGGTAGCACGACTTCTAACGATTTACGAGTTAAAAGATAATTTTTTAAAGTTGGTCAAAATGTAAACTGCACTTAGCCGCACCTCAGCCGCGGCTAGAGGCCTCAGAACCTCCATAGCCGCGGTTGTGGCCCTCAAAACATGCACAAAACTTTCCAAATTGCCTTTTTGACCTAAAACTCGACTCCCATGACCTTACACATCACAAGATTTTCCAAAAATCATTTTAACATAATAATACATCATTTTCATAACTATACTTGGTCTTAACGACTCATAAACATATACTTTACAAACGTACGGGTATTTTGTCAAACACCCAATTTTGACCCACTTGACACATACTATTTAAGTGTAGCTCATAGATACATAATTTCTGGAAATGTAACTTGGCATCATAATGTTTACAAACCATTTTTACACATTTACGCTACTTGGACATCAACATGGGGGTTCAACATGATTGAGCTCAACATCCTACTTACGCTTCTTCACATAATTAATACATCCAACCCGTACCTAATCTTAAGTCTATGCCTTCTTTACACGAGTACCTACAAAACGGTTAAACAAATAAACCATAAGCATAAAACTTAGTAAGTATCCGACATATAACATAAGTCATATACATATTATCACATAAGCATCATAAACACTTCAATACTTTAAAATCATAAAATTCAATCCATACAACTCATACATTCATAACATAAACTAATCATCAAGGCTTATCAACGTAATCATCAAACACATACCATAATTGGTCCATTGCCAATCGACTAACATAGTCCCATGTAACTAGTAATCCATTTCCAAGCTTATACTCATAATTAACTCCAAGTCTCTATACCTTTATGGCACGTTTGGTAGAGAGAATTTTATAGATTCGAAATAAAGTGGAAAATAGAAATCAGGAGAATTGAAATCAGTAGAGAATTTTGATAGATTCCGTTGTTTGGTAACAACAAAGAGTTCAAAGGAGATATAAAAAAATAAAAGAACAAAAAATATTTTTTTGGCAAACTACATAATTTCACATACCATTTTTCAAATTAGTTACCATCTTAGTAGACGTGTCTCCAATTTTTCTAAAATCCAACAAGTCACAATATACCATTTTCTTAATTCATGAAATAAAAGAATTTTAGTTTCCATCAACATATAAGATTTGTATCCATGTCAAAGATCTACACATACATATGTTAGATACGTATCCTTATAAAACCCCGTATGAGTCATCAAAAACTTTATTTCCAACTGATTCATCAGCCAAATCCAGAATCCAAGTGATTCTCTTCAAATTTGCAGATCTATCACAAAGAAAGGATAAGCATCATTTAAGAAATTAATTTCATTTTCCATCTTATCTTATCCATGTTAGCATGAACACAACTTCCATTTCTATCTGAAAATACAACTGCCGGTTACAAGTTTGATCTGCAAATACAATTTTCAATTTAAGAATATGAGCACATCATGTGTTTCGAGATGTATTAGGATTTTTTGTGTCATGTGCAACTCACATGTTTTGCTTTTGTTGTTTGAAATATAGATATTTTGTTTTCCACTCAAAAGTAGAAGAAAATAGAGAATTGGGTTTGTGTGTTACCTAAATTCCATGAGAATTCTAAATCTCTGCTTTTTTATTTCTTTATGCTACCAAACAAGGAAAATGCCCTCATTTCCATTTCTTTGGCTTTATTTCCCCCAACCAAACATGCCTTTAACATATTAATTCACAACACATATAGGATAAAACATATATATAACACATGTTATAATACAAGTTACTTACCTTGATTTCAAGCTAATCTACCTCAAGGCCACATTAACACCACCACTTGGTTCCTAGTTAATAACCATCACACACATCTATTAACACATTAAAGCCATAACAAGGGTTTATACAACCCAATAACACATCCAAATCCCCTCAAATCCTTATATGATCATCACCATAATCAAATAACCAAGACCCTTAAAATCAATTCTTATTTATTCAAAATTTATTAAGATATTTAACCCAAAAATAATATCATCAATTACCCAAAAATCCCCGATTCAAGCTCATAAACCCTAATTCATAATTCATCAATTCACTTAAAATATATGTTACTTACTTGGTGTAGGATCACTGTGGCTTAACCCTTGATATGGGAACACTAACCCTTCATCACTTGATCATCCATAGCTTTGGTCCTTTCTCCATCTTCTCTTCATCTCACGTCACACACACACAAGAGAATACTAAAACTCTTATTCCCTATATTTTCTATCTCCAAACCAACTCACACACATACTTATCCAAAATCTTGAAATCTATGGAATACTTTAGCTTTTAGGTAGTTAGAAGTTTGCCACTTTGGCACATTTGATCCCTTAAGTCTATTTCTCTTATAGTTGGGCCACATCAATCTTTATAACATATTTAAATTAACATTATAACTTATATTTTGACTTTCGGGTTTGACTAGCTGATAACATAAAATAACCTGAATATTTTGGTATCAATTTCCCTTGTAAATGCTCACAATTATAGTATTTTCACATTAATATGTACTCTAAATGGTTCATACTTCGTTTTAGGTGATATTTGAGAATTGGGACGAAAAGATCCAGAAATAGAAAGGAAATGTGAAGACCAAGTTGGGTCGTTCAACTTATGTCGTAGTCTTTATTTCTACGGATCAAGACCAAGTCAACTCACTACAAAGTTACGGCGCAATCAAAGTGACCTAGCTACGCCGTAAATATTCATTAAAGAATTGGGATATTGCTGACAAATGAGTTACGCGTAACCACATCACCAAGGTTACGACGAAACTATGGAGCCAAAATTTAACGAGACGAATACGGCTTAATCCATTCTTCATGGTTACGCCATAACTATTATACAACTGGATGAGCAACGTGCATTAAGGAGACTACGACGTAACCTTTTACTTAAGGCTACACCGTAGTTGAGTCGAGCCTATATGTGCAAGCCCTAAATCTTCATTTTACGCACCTTCACTTCACACAAGGGTTTTGGCTATTAAATAGTCACATATTTTTTGAAATGTACCAACATGGTACGTGTACTAATTTTCATTCCAATATCATACTTTTACTTTTGATTTCGTGCTAATATAATACATGGGTAACTTTTGACAGGCAAAACATGTTAAAAAGTAATTTTTTGAGCAAAAAAGGTCCTTTGCGATTTGTTTCTTTTGAAAATAGGTCTCTTGCAACTTTTAATACGTTTTTATACTTTTTATCCGTTTTTTTCCCTTTTTATACGTTTTCATTCGTTTTTTTTGTTTTCATTCGTCTTCATCTATATATATACGCTTTTATCCGTTTTATTCATTTTTCATCCATTTTTATACGTTTTATTCGTTTTCATCCGTGTTTATCTGTTTTCATTCGTTTTCATCCGTTTTTAAACATTTATATCCATTTTTTATTCATTTTCATCCGTTTTCATGCGTTTTCATTTGTTTTCATCTGTTTTCATTTGTCACATCTCGGGGTTTAAGTTCACTATCTATGTGACAACCTAGGCAAGTGTTACTTGCAGACATGCTCTTGCCCAATAATTAATCACACACACTAAATACTTAAGAAGAATCTTCACTCAATCGACTTATGGTTTCGAGAGGATCCTTAATTCTAATCACGTTTCACTAGACGTCTAACTGTGTACGGGATACAACTATTTTCTAATGCCTAACGCGCACGCCACTAACAAGAAGCAATAACATTAAAGACTGCAACTAGGTTTTATACAATCATATGCAAACATTGATTAATTTAGCCAAGCATGTTAAATCAAAGAAAAGACAAACAAATAATCACACAAAACATAGACATATTGTAATGATTATGGATTAAATAACTTATCTTCAATAAAACATGGAGTTTTGAGGGCTAAGAACCCTTTCAAAAGCTGTAAAATTTCGACCTCCAATCTCACACAAAGTTTCTACTTTTACAATGAAAACATACGCAGATATATATAGGATTACACTTGTGATGGCGTCACTTGAAAGTTGTGACACCACCGTCAGCTCGCCATCATTAGGGTTTTGAAAAATATAGCCGCCTTATTGTGATGGCTTCACCTTATGAATCGTGACATTGTCACTCTTTAGTTTTCTGGTCATAACGTTGTCAGCTCAAGGTTGTCTCTAGAGACTGAAGCCTCACTTGAGTATTCTGAAACTTGATCTTCGTTAACAAGAAGTGACGGCGTCACCTAGTAATTGTGACGCCACCCCAGCTCCATTTCCAGCTAATTTCTTAACTTTGTCGTTTTCTTTGTTTTCTTTTCCAATCGAGCCATAAACATTCCATTTTCCATCATTTGCTTTTCGAGTACCTAAAATTCAAATAGAAACGATGTAGGATAATAATTGATGGAATATGTACGAATTTAGAGGCTAAATAACCCCTCAAAAATGTATAAAATTACACTCTCTACCTGTCATAGCACATAGATACCATAGGCTTGATAAAAGATCAAACCTCCACTGCTTTGGCGTAAGCATCTATGATAAACTATCAAAGAGGACTTTTAAAGGGTTGTAACATTAGGCGTAAAGGTAATAAAAACCCGGTTTTGGGGTTATGGGGAATTTGATGGTGGCAAGTTAATTATCTAATTAGTTACATGTAGAACGTGGTGTTGCTAATCAAGACTCGACACACTAACTATAACTCTTTTTGTATTTTTCTTGACTCTTTCTTGACTTAAACAAAAGCAGCATGGCGGTCCGTATATTTTTTTTCTTTCTTTCTTTTTATAATTTTTTTTATCATACATTTTTTCCCTGTCATCTTTTGATCCGCTAAACATAAATAACTTGGGATTTATAATTGCAACCATACACTTGCATTTTTTTCATAAAAATGAACTAACTAATGACTCGAATTGCGAGGATAAAAACACGTGGAGTACTTAAAATATTAACGTACATATGGGGGTAATAATTTGACTTTCTTTTCGATTACTCCATAACAATAGTACTAAACCCATGAGTCCTAATCGTCCCAAAACTGTATTTACAAGATATCACTCGACTTAGCAACCATGTAATCAACAAGACAATCAACTACGGTTTAACATAAATGTTGTAACAATAATGCACTAAAAATGAGTGCATACAAGGAAGGCTAAGGCGATTTGGGTGTAACATTTGGGAATGGATTGTAAACAATACTCTTTAATAATATTTCAGAATCCAACAAAATATCACGAGAACCATGAAAAATAGGCTCAGAGGGATTCACTAGGGGTATCTTGTACTAAAATTGAGTATATAGCAAGGGTGTGGGGTAATTACTTAACCAATGTAGCCAACGTAATTATGAAAACAGGTTTAAAACAAGGGTTATCCTAATATCTCTTACCATTTAGTCAATCCTAATCATACGAATGCAATCTCACTAGCGATCTCGGAATGCATCGCTAAAGCAAGTTCTAGAATCTATATACTACCGGTACACTCATAAGCATTAAAGGTAAATGCGTTTTCCTAAATATTTAAAGGCGAACCTCACATTTTTGGGGTGAAATTTTTGAGTGGTAGGATTTTTGTGCTAGCTATATAACTCCTATCCACGAGACGCTTTATTAAGACTAAAGTTTCACTCATAAATGTCATAAAAAATTTTAAATGCTAAAATTACCTTTACAAGTATTTCTTTCGGTTTAATACACAATTACTAAAGAACGAGACAAATATCAAATGTGTGACTAGTTTCTAAGGTGTCCTTTTTTACTCTCCCTACACTTAAATTGAACATTGTCCCAAATGTTCTTAAAAAGTAACAAAATTGACAAAAGGGAAAAGTAAAAGATATAAAAGAAACTAGTACTCCCCTGATTAACTCGGTATGAACGAAAAATTGAAATACGGTCAAATCCTCTTCCAAGATGATATAACTGTCCAGTAATATGCTTCTTCTCCAATATAACCTGTAAATATATAAGAAAACGAACACGAAACCCAACATAAAATCGACGGTAAACAATATATATAATAAAAACTAAACAAAAAAATCTAATAAGATATAATACTTGCAGAATA
This sequence comes from Chrysanthemum seticuspe, assembly GCA_019973895.1. Classification (NCBI taxonomy): domain Eukaryota; kingdom Viridiplantae; phylum Streptophyta; class Magnoliopsida; order Asterales; family Asteraceae; genus Chrysanthemum; species Chrysanthemum seticuspe. The sequence goes on along the minus strand of BPTQ01000005.1, from coordinate 246,803,231 downwards.
AATGTTTACAGAAATATGGAAATTTTCAAAAATTAAGTTTCAACAAAAAAAACATCTGAAATTTTTTTTGCTACATTGCCTGGCGTCGTCACCTTGTAGGTGTGACGCCGTCAGGGATGACCTGACAGATTGTTTCGTTTTGTCCTGAAAATTTTCTAGAAAAATCTAACTTTTAAAATCTTGAATTTTTTTGTAAAACATTCATTGTGACTCGATACAAGCATTTAACTCTAACATACACACAAACGAGATAAAATATAAGGATAATACCATTAGAAAGCATTATACTTGTTCAAAAATACTCTTCTAAATATCAAACCAAAAAAATACTCTTGTGAGTACTAATGTTGACATTTTTATCTTTATGTGAGTAGTATGAAAATTTTACCCTTCTAACTTATATAAATGGTCCCTGTGGGTTTGCGAAATTGCATCCAAACTCCTTAGGGTAAATGACATAAATGGTCTCTGTCATTTGGAGAAAATTGCATCCACCATCCCTATTTTTTTTCCAAAATTTTTATTTCGTTTTTTTTTTCGAAATTCTATTTCAAAATTTTTTTTAAAGTTTTTTTCGAAAACTTTTTCTGAAATTTTTTTTAGAAACTTTTTTTTCGTGACCAAAAAGAAAAACGTTTTCCAATAAAAAAATTTCACTTGTGAGAAAAAAAAGTTTCTAAACAATTTTTCACATGTGACCGAAAAAATAGTTTCGTATGTGCCAAAAAAATTGAAAAAAAAATCAAAAATAAAAACGGACGAAAATATATAAAATAGGACGATAAAAAGTTATTTGACAAAAAAAAATCCAGAAAAAAAATTGAAAAGCAAATGTTGGAAAAAACAATTGGAAAAAAAGTATAAAGACGGTGGATGCAATTTTCTTCAAACGAAAGGGACCATTTAGGTGATTTAATTTAGGGACGGTGGATGAAATTTTTAAAAATTCAAAGGGTAAAATGGTAATCACAGGTTTTTACTACTTACACAAATGCAAAAATGTCAACATTAGTACTCACAAGAGCATTTTTTTTAGTTCGCTACTTAGAAGAGAATTTTTGGACAAATATGATGCTTTGGTATTACCCCTAAAATATGTGTTAATCATTAGTTGTAAATTTTTCATGTTAATTTTTTTTTCTTTTAAACAAAATATGAACTTCCCTACATTTATCTTTTTGTAAAATACCTTTTTATGTAATCAAGACAAAGTTAAAAACAAAATAAAGCATTTTCACAAAATTATTCGAAACATGAAAATTAAACAATTATAAGAAAGCATATATGACACCATTCCTTAAAAAATTAAAAGAAACAAAGCAAGTAAATAAAATATATTCGGGTTGCCTCTCGAGAAGCGCTTGTTTTTGTTCGAGTCACGAGCCTGACTCTTTCCTTATTTAATGGATAAACAGGATGTTTTTTCTACACTTATGATTAAGTGCGGGTGATAGTAGCAATACGCATCCTTTCGGTGGAAGTAAGTCATGTGAGGAAAGAGTGATGAATGAATCATATGCTCAAAAAGGTGCACTTCTTTCATCTTAACCTTACCTAATTCAATTTGGTCAATGGGTAAAGTAAGGCTTTCTCCTAGAAAGGGATTATCTTCTACCAACTTCAAGAGACTCCTAGTTAGGAATCCATCTTGACCTAATAAACCCGGTTTAAACCCATAATGTTTCTTGTGATCAATCATAAATGGGTGATGTAAGTTTGTAAGGTTATGTTTCACTTCTATATTGGCTTCCTCTCCACAAGGCTTAGATTTTACAACCTTCATCGTAAAACTATTCAGACTATATGATTTGATGGGTGAATCGGGGCCTTTTTCAATTCCTAAATTCACATCTAAGGATGGAAAATTGGGTAACAACTTTGGTTGAGGCTATGGTTCATGAAAACTAGTAACTTCCATAGAACTAAGAGAAAGGTCATGACAACAAGTATATAGACCTATTTCCTCTAGTTTTGTTTGGACCAAAGATTCTACTTCTATTGGGGTTCTTATAGTCTATTCTATTTCTTACGGGTAAGTCACGAGCGATGTGTTTTTCTAAACTAATGGTAGGACTTGTGGGGTCAGAAATTTCACCTCATTCTCTATCTTATCAAGATCACCTATATGTTCATCATATATTTTTGTAGGATCTAACCCAAACACACACCTAACTATCTCAAATATTTCTCTAGCCATTTCAAATTATTGGTCTGCTTCATAAGAATTGTGTTGGGATATGAAAGTGCTGAACAGTTAAAGTGCTGAAGATTAATCAAAGTACTGCTAAATGATAAGGTCAAAGTACTGCATACGAAGTCAAAGTACTGCAAGAACAAAGAACTGTTTTATTCGTTTATAGAAAGTCTTGTAATTCTAGAATATTCTATATTAGATTACTTGACGTACAAGGATACAAATTGTAAACCGACTAGGGTATCCTTGAGCCTATAAAAGGACCCCTAGATTGGCATAAGATGTACGTGATTTTATTAGAATTTTAGAGAGAAGTTCGATATTATTAGAGTTGTTAAAGATCTGCATAATAAGCAGAGTTAGAGTTATTAATAAAATCGTTCTAAGTTAAAGTTATTCTTCTTAGCTTTGTTAAGTAAATTCCGCATACTTAATAGAGTTTGCCCAGTGTTTCTTTGTTAATAACTTAGGATTTATCCGAGGTTATTAAACCTTAACAAGCTATTTAAGTTAGTTTGGTTAGAGTACATCGATCCAACAAGTGGTATCAGAGCTTGTGTGGAAACTCTGACTAAGAAGAAACCCTAAAACCTAAAGATGTCGTCTGATTCTGTTCCACCACCTTCCATCACCTCAATGAGGATTCCTGTCATCAAGAAGGGCGAATACGATCTATGATGTATGAAGATGAGGCAGTACATTGCCATTACAGACCATGCTCTATGGAATGTAATTGTCAATGGTAATGAAGTAGTTCCAGAACCTGTAGACATTCCTGGACAACCTAAAGCACCTAAGGCAGTCCTACCTGCAACAACCTTAAGGAATCAAGAGAAGGCACTCAATATTCTCTTGTCTGCCATTCCAGATGGTCATCTTCTCAAATTTCATGATGCTAAAGATGCTAAGCAGCTCTGGGCTGCTCTCAAGACCAGATTTGGAGGGAATGAAGCTTCTAAGAAGATGCACAGAAATCTGCTGAAGCAACAGTTTGAAACTTTCACTGTAGGTGAAAGAGAGAGTCTTGATGCAGCATATGATAGGTTTCAAAATCTCCTCAATATGTTGGAGCTATACCAGGCAGAAGTTTCAGTTGAAGATGCAAATCTGAAGTTTCTAAGGAGTTTGCCATCTACATGGCATGTGATTGCTACAATGATCAGAGGACAACCTGGTTTGGATGTCATGGACTTTGATGATCTCTATAATCATCTGAAAGTATATGAGCATGAGATGAATGGTCAACCAAGTTCTAAGTCTCACAGTATTGCTTTTCTATCATCTGAAAAGAGGGACAGTACTTCCACTAAAAGTACTGCTTCTCCAACTCAAAGTACTGTGACTCAAAGTACTATCTCGTATGATGCTCCCACCTATGCTCAGCAAACACCACCACCTGCTACTATGCACTCAGATGAAGTTGTGTGCTCCTTCTTTGCTCAGCAAGCTAGTTTACCTGTAGTTTATGAAGAAGATCTCTCCCAGATTGATGAGGATGCTTTAGAAGAGATTGATATCAGGTGGCAAGTTGCTTTGATCACTGCAAGGATCAAGAAGTACATGAAGAAAACAGGAAAGAGCATTGACTTCAAACCAAAACAGGGAATCACTTTTGACAAATCCAAAATTGAATGCTTCAATTGTCAAAATACTGGACACTTTGCAAGGGAGTGCAGGTTTGCTAAGTACCAAACAAACAGGATGACTGAGAAACCAAAGCTGGAGCTAAAAGAAATCCCCATTATTGAAACAAAGGCTTTGGTTGCTCAAGAAAATCTGTCAGAAGTTGACTGGAGTGAAGAGTTTGATGATCAACCAGTGACTTATTGTATGGTAGCAGTGGAAGAAGCAGTTGAAGATTTGGTAGAAGAATTGGACTGGAGCACTGTTTTTGATGAGGAAGTTGATCATGCTGCTTTGGAATCTGGAGATGGGTATGGAGGATTTGATTGGAGCTTGGAGTGTGAAGATGAACCTGTCCTACTTGCAATGGTAGCTACTTCACCAAGTTCAACTCCTATCTCTGAGGTATGCTCAAGTTGTCATGATTTCTATCAAAAACTGCTAAATAATTATGTGCTTGAAAGAGATAATTGTGTTAAGGCTAGGTCTGAGGTAGCAGGTTATCAAATAACCTTAGAGTCACTGGAAGCAAAAATATTAACACATGAAAATAATGAAATGGCTTGGGCTGAAAAATATGAACAACAGGATTACCAGTTAAAACTCAGTGAATGGAAACTAAACTGTAAAATTGCTGAAATTGAGAAACTCACTAAGAAGAGAGATGATTTGTTAGCAAAGTTTGATGCCTGGAAAGAATCTGGTCTGTCACATGTTACTTATGTTCAAAAACAGAGAAGAGCTTACATTAGAACTGGCTTAGGTTTTGGTATGGACTTTGATAACATAGAAGAAAACACATCTAGTGAACATGATGACTTAGAAGATATAACCACTAGTGATGATGAACTCATTAATTATGTTGACACATCTAGTAATGAGGATTCAGTTAGTGATTCAACTCCTGAGTATAAGAAAGACAAAGGTTATCATGATGTTCCACATCCAGTTGGTAGTCATCAACCCATAAGACCTGATGTTTCACGTTTTGGTGTAGACAGTCTAGAGTTTAGGAAGAAGGTTATTGGTCAATCTAGGTCTGAAACCCCAAAAGAAACTGTTGAAACAAATTTTCAAAGTCAAGCAGTACCTTCTACTCAAAGTACTGCTCCACAAGCAGTACCTTCAGGAAAACCTTTTCAAAACAGTACTGCTAAACCTTTTTGGAATACTTTTGGTCAAAACAGATTTAATCATTCACCTAGAAGGCACAATAGTTTTGGTCATAGACATAGAAGAAGTCACTTTGGGAGTATGGGTTAAAAACTGTGTTTTGTGTGTTTTAGTCCTACTCATTTAATCAAGGATTGTGAACATCACTCAGAATACCTTAGGAAATTTCCAAAGAATAGGTCTGCCAACCAGAAACCTAGAGAGAACAAACCAGTTTGGAATAATTCTAATAGGGTTAATCACAGTAACTTCTCACCAGATCATAGGTACCCCCACCAGAGAAGACCTTATTCTAAACCACCAGTACCTTCACAAGCAGTACCTTCTCAAAGTACTGCTCAGTCAAACCAAGGTACTGCGAATATCACTTGGAACAGAAATCCTAGGAGATCTCATTACTATCAACCTAGAAGGTATTACAATTCACATAGGGGATCTAGATCACAGGAACCAAGTGTTAAAACAGAATGGGTTAAGAGGGAAAGTACTGCTGAGGGACAAACAGTACTTTCAACAAAAAGTGAATCCGATGTTTTTATAATACAAGAAAAAGAGAATGAATTTGCAAAAGAGAGTTCTGTTGACAATCCAGAAAGTTTTGAAAATCCACATGCTAAAAATCAAAAGATAATTTTGGATCATGTTTTGAAAAACAGTGGAAATTACATACTCAAAGAATTTGAGTTTGTAACTCCACAAGGGGAACACAAGTCAGTAATGGCTTGGGTTCCTAAAAGAGACTAACTCTCTAAATCTTTGTGCAGGGCAACCCAGAAGAGGAGCTTAAAGATCATTTTATTGTAGATAGTGGTTGCTCTAGAAGTATGATAGGAGACAAGGATATTCTGTCTGATTTTAGATCTATTAGTGGATGAAGAGTTGCATTTGGGAATGATCCCAATGGAGGAAGAATTACTGGGAAAGGAACTATCAAAGCAGGGCGTATAGATTTTGAGAATGTTAGATATGTGAAGGAGCTCAAGTTCAACTTGTTATCAGTCTCTCAAATATGTGATAAAAAGCATCCTGTGTTATTCACTGACACAAAATGTCTCATTCTTTCCTCTGAATTTAAGCCTGTTGATGAAAACTTGGTAGTACTCAGAGTACCAAGAACCAATGATGTGTATAGTCTGGACATGAAGAGTCTTCACTCTTATGGAAGAGCCACCTGTTTAGTGGCAAAAGCAACAACTGAAGAAGAACATCAGTGGCATAGAAGATTGGGCCATGTAAATTTCAAGAATATCAACAAACTGGTCAAAGGTAATTTAGTTAGAGGTTTACCTTCAAAGACTTACAAGAATGATCACTCCTGTTTGGCGTGTAAGAAGGGTAAACAACACAAAGCTTCATGCAAGAAGCTTGAGGAGAGGACAATTAGAGAACCTTTGGAGCTGTTACATATGGATTTGTTTGGACCTGTTTCTGTGGCAAGTTTAAACAAGAAAAAGTACTGCTTAGTTGTTACAGATGATTGCAGTAGATTTAGTTGGGTATTTTTATTGGGATTTAAAGATGATACTTTTGATGCTATTCAGACACTAATTATAGCACTTGAAAACCAATTGAGGCTCAAGGTCAGAGGTATTAGATGTGACAATGGAACTGAATTCAAGAACAAGCTTATGGATGAATTTTGTGCTAAAAAGGAATCAAAAGGGAGTTCAGTATTGCAAGAACACCACAGCAGAATGGTGTTGCAGAGAGGAAGAATAGGACGTTGATTGAAGCAGCCAGAACTATGCTTGCCGATTCACAACTACCTATTCAATTCTGGGCTGAAGCTGTAAGTACTGCTTGCTATGTAGTTAATAGAGTATCAGTCACAAAACCACAGATGAAGACACCTTATGAGTTGTTGATGGGTAACAAACCCAACATTCATTTTATGAAGCCTTTTGGATGCCCTCTCACTATTTTAAACACAATTGATAATCTGGGAAAATTTGATGGCAAGTCAGAAGAAGGATATTTATTGGGTTATTGTACCAATAGTAAGGGATTTAGAGTGTACAACAGAGTCACTAAGAAGATTCAAGATTGTCTTCATGTTGAGTTTTTAGAAGATCAAGACAATCAGAAGGGTAAAGGTCCTGATTGGATGTTTGATCTTGAAGTTTTAACTCCTTCTATGAATTATGTACCTGTCAGAGAAGAAAATCAACCTGTGTATAATGGAGAAGATTCACAGTATGTTGTTCATGGAGTTCACATTAGACCTGATGTTGTTCCTGATAAAGATCCAAAGCAAAGTACTGATGCTCCAAAGCAAAGTACTGATGCACCAGCGCAAAGTACTGATATACCAACATCTTCACTATCTGCTGAGGATCAAGATATTCAAGAGACACTTAAACAGATGCTTTTACAAGATGTAATGGCACATTCTTATTCTGATGAACAAAGAAGAGCTTATGAAGAAGCAAAGAAAAAGAATAAGACTGCAGAGTATTCTCACAGTACTTTGGACAGTACTTTCGAACAAAGTACTGCTGCACCAGTTGACAGTACTTTAGATGATTTAGATGATCCTACCATGCATGGTTTAGAAGAAACTGATGATGAGTTTGAAGATGAAGGTATTTTCTCAGATTCCAATGAAGATGCTGATTTAACTAACTTGGATGATGCGTATGGAGTTCCACAGTCTCCAATCTTAAGAATTCATAAGAATCATCCTACTGATCAAATAATTGGTCCTTCTACTTCTGGAGTGATGACAAGACACAAAGCTAAGAGTTTTACTAAACCTCATAATGCTTTACTTAGCTTTGTCTATAAACAGAACAGGCTGAATCATAAGGACCATCAAACATGTCTGTTTACTTGCTTTATTTCTCAAGAGGAACCCAAGAATATTGCTCAAGCATTGACAAAAGAAAGTTGGGTTAAAGCTATGCAAGAAGAACTGCTACAATTCAAACTTCAAGAAGTTTGGGTATTATGTGATCTTCCAGATGGGAAGAAAGTTATTGGAACCAGATGGGTTTTCAGAGTCAAGAGAGATGAAAGAGGTAATGTTATCAAGAACAAGGCAAGGTTAGTAGCTCAAGGCTACAGACAAGAAGAAGGACTAGATTATGATGAAGTTTTTGCTCCTGTAGCAAGGATTGAAGCTATTCGAATATTTCTTGCATTTGCTTCATATATGGGATTTCAAGTTTACCAGATGGATGTCAAGAGTGCTTTTCTCTATGGCACTATAACAGAAGAAGTTTATGTGAAACAACCTCCTAGTTTTGAAGATCCTAAACATCCTAACAAAGTCTACAAGGTGGTTAAGGCTCTTTATGGGCTTCATCATGCACCTAGAGCTTGGTATGAGAGGCTCTCCACATTCTTATTACAACATGGTTACAGGAGGGGAGCTATTGACAAGACTTTGTTCATCAAAAGAGACAAGAAGGATATCATGTTAGTTCAAGTCTATGTTGATGATATCATTTTTGGAGCTACCAAACAGTCTATGGTTAAGGAGTTTGAGCAGCTGATGCAGAAAGAATTTCAAATGAGTTCAATGGGTGAGTTAAATTTCTTTTTGGGACTTCAAGTTAAGCAGTCAAAGGAAGGAATTTTCATAAGTCAAGACAAGTATGTATCTGACATACTTAAGAAGTTCAATTTTGATGAAGATGGACACCCAGTTCAATTTTGATGAAGTCTGTCACTACACCTATTAAATCAATTAACTCATTGGGCAAGGATGAAGATGGACACCCAGTTGAAGTCAAGTTATACAGATCAATGATTGGCTGTCTTATGTATCTTACTGCATCTAGGCCTGATATCATGTTTGCAGTTTGTTTATGTGCAAGATATCAAGTCTCACCAAAGATTTCTCATATGAATGCAGTGAAGAGAATTTTCTGTTATTTGAAACAACAATCTAAGTTAGGGTTGTGGTATCCCAGGGATTCACCTTTTCACTTGGAGGCTTTTTCAGATAGTGATTATGCAGGTGATAACTATGATAGAAGATCAACCACAGGTGGATGCCAATATCTTGGAAGAAGATTAGTTTCATGGCAGTGTAAAAAGCAAACAATTGCAGCAACATCATCTACTGAAGCTGAATATGTAGATGCTGCAAGTTGTTGTGGACAAGTTTTGTGGATGCAGAATCAACTCTTGGATTATGGGTTCAACTTCAAAAATACTCCTATCAATATTGATAATGAGAGTACTATCTGTATTGTGAAGAATCCAGTCTATCATTCCAAGACCAAGCACATTCAGATTAGGCATCACTTTATCAGAGATTGTTATGAGCACAGACTCATAAATGTGGTCAAGGTTCACACGGATGATAATGTAGCTGCCTTACTCACCAAAGGCTTTGATGTTTCAAGATTCAATCACTTGGTGGTGAGCATAGGCATGATTAACTACTGAGCTACATTTAAGGGGAGGACTATTTAGTATAAGTATAGGCATGAAGAAGCTCAGAATAGAGAAGCAGCTAAGAAGTTGCAAGAGGAATTGAATGCTGAAGCTAGTGAACAATTAGAGTCACCTGTTCCTGTTTCTTTTATGCCTAGAAAACCAAATCTTGCTAAAGAAAGGAATGCAATGATGGCTTATTTGAAAAGTCGATGATATAAAGGATTGCAGAAGCTGAAGCATGTTGATATGAAAAGATTATATGATGCTGAGACAGAGGCTTATAAGAAGGATGTTGCAAATATCAAAGATTATAAAGATGAAGCTACTTGGACTGAAGCAGAAAGAAAGAAAAGTTTAAAAAGAAAAAGGAAAACTGAAGTTGAAGATATACAGTTTTCAAAGAAAGAAAAAGTTGAGTTAAGATCTGAAACTAGGGATGAACTAAGAAATTATCTCAGAATAGTAGATTTTGAATATTCTAGAGAAGATGCTGACATGAAGATGAACAGATCTCATATTATTGCTTTTGAAGTTGTGGAATCTAAAGATGGAAGCTATCTGATGTTTCATAGAGAAGATGAAAGCTTCAGAGTGTTCAACAGGCTATGGGATTTATTGCATATCATAGATAGAGTGGATCTATTCTATTTATATCATGTGGTGAAAGATTATTTTGAACATCATCCATCAGAAGGAATTGGTTTAGTTTTACTTGGAGATCTCACAACTGCATGGGAAACTGAAGAACAGAGCAGTGATGAAACTTGGAAGAATCAAGAGAAATGGGAAATTGTTTGCTGGAGATTTTTTGAAGAATCTGTAGTTCGTGTTCTAGAGCTGGAAACTGGTACAATGATTCACATGTTTGCAGATAGAAGATATCCTCTTACAGTAGATCTTATGAGGAGGATGCTAGAGCATGGAATGGAAGTTGAAGAAGACAATGAAATTGCTTGTATGGTCATCAATTTGTTTATCAACTGGACTACTATTGCTGATGATAACGAATAACTGGTATGAGACTTAATTGAATAAATTATTTTTGATAAATCAGTACTTTATTCAAAGTACTGCTGATCAAACAGTACTTTAATCAAGGTACTGCTTGCAGCTTTTAACAAGTGAAGTGATTTTTACAGAAAACTTTTATTAAGTAACAAATATTTTGAAACAAAGGTTGAATAAATGGTTTTTGAGATGATAACATCAATAGGTTATCAATCCACCATGGTTACAAAAGGACTGACTAATCCATGAGCAAACGGCTAGTTGACAACTTGCTAATAAGTTGGATGGTAATCAACTCACCATATCAGTAATGTGAAGAGTTGGCTAGCCCACAAGAAAATGGCTTGTGGTAAAGGCTGTGGAAAAACCATTATATGGTAATTAGTTCACCATGATGAAAGAACTAACTAGTCAAGAAGGGTACAGCTTTTGGTAAAGACAAAACAAATCTGTTGATAGCTGATGATTTGCTAAAAAATCATATGGTTATCAGTGTACCATGGTCTTACACACCAAAACATTTGGCTACTCCAGATTTAATGGCTTTGGTAAAGAGATCTAAATCCATTAAATTTTCAATGATTCACCTCTCACAGGAGTTAACACACCTGGAACTGATGAGAATAGACTGCAACTTAAACTGAATTAATGTACAAATTGTCATATGTTGCTGTGTTGCTGAAAAGATGGAGCTTGCTGGATGATGCGGTAAAAGAATAATTCTAGAGATACTTTGACTAAGCACAGAAACTACAAAGATACAATCCAGAGACAAAGACATAATCTTTCCTTAAAGATGAAGCTGATAAAGATATATTCACAAAGGAACTTGAAGTCAAACAAGTAGAATTCAAGTTAGGGGAGGATTGTTGGTATATGAAAGTGCTGAACAGTTAAAGTGCTGAAGATTAATCAAAGTACTGCTAAATGATAAGGTCAAAGTACTGCATACGAAGTCAAAGTACTGCAAGAACAAAGAACTGTTTTATTCGTTTATAGAAAGTTTTGTAATTCTAGAATATTCTATATTAGATTACTTGACGTACAAGGATACAAATTGTAAACCGACTAGGGTATCCTTGAGCCTATAAAAGGACCCCTAGATTGGCATAAGATGTACGTGATTTTATTAGAGTTTTAGAGAGAAGTTTGATATTATTAGAGTTGTTAAAGATCTGCATAATAAGCAGAGTTAGAGTTATTAATAAAATCGTTCTAAGTTAAAGTTATTCTTCTTAGCTTTGTTAAGTAAATTCCGCATACTTAATAGAGTTTGCTCAGTGTTTCTTTGTTAATAACTTAGGATTTATCCGAGGTTATTAAACCTTAACAAGCTATTTAAGTTAGTTTGGTTAGATTACATCGATCCAACAAATTGTTCTCAATAACTTGATCACTATGTTCCCATTTTCTAAAGGATTCCTCGTGTGTGTCATATAGTTTGGTGAAATCTAACCCACACATGCAACTAGGTAGCTCAACTCTAACCATCTCACAATCTTGGTCCGATTCAAAGTCCATGTTCTTAAAAACTAGGTCTTTATCATTTTCATTTATTTTCTCTGGTTGTGAGTAGACAAACTTATCATTTCATTCAACTTAAAGTTTACTGCTATGGAGGCTTTCCTAAAAAAAATTCCAAATGGTCTCACTAAAAGGAATTGATTCTAACAAGGATTGTTTAATAGAATTCAAACATGCATAGAATTCATCAAACTCATCTACCTTTACCCCCATCTTCTCTTGGATATCTCTAATGTCACTCAAAAACTCATTGGAACAACAAGAAGCAAATCTATGCGTGTAATATAATTTTTCCTCTATTGGTAATGAATCAGATATGACTTCATCCGCCATGATGACGAATGAAAGGGGTTTTACGAAAAAAGTAACAAATACAAAGATAGACTAATAGAAAGCTACAAAATAAAAATAAAAATCTCACTTGATGGGAATCTAGTAAGTAGACCTAAACGAGATAGAAATCGAAACCTAGACTATCCCTGGCAGTGGCGCCAAAAACTTGATGCGGATTATGCTAAACACACTAAGTTTTACAACTCCTAAGCAGAGTGTCAACCGTTGTAGTGTAGTATATGCCAGACATGGGGGATTGATCGTTTCTAGAGGAATAATGAGGTAGGCTCGAAGTGTATAATGGAATAATTCTAAGGGTTGAGGGATGATTAATTTTATATTTTTATATTTTTATAGAAAGTAAGGTAAATCTCGTGGTTGAAGAGTTTGGGTTTTTTATAACGAATAATTAAACTAAACTAAACTAAATATGCGGAAAAGTAAATTGGTAGAAACTCGTATAGGTAAACAGACGTGTTCACTTAATCATGCATTACTCACTAGTTGAATTCTATAACTTATTTCCATGTCACCCTCGTTAGTGTAATGTGTAAGTATTCCCCTAATTTGGTAGCGGGTTGCTCAAGTTCACTATCTATGTGACAACCTAGTCAAGTGTTACCTGCAAACACGCTCTTTTCTAATTATTAATCACACACACTAAATACTTAAAAAGAATCTCCACTCAGTCGACTTATGGTTGCGAGAGGATCCTTAATTCTATTCACGTTTCACTAGACGTCTAACTGTGGTACGGGATACAACTAGTTTTCTAATGCCTAACGCGCACACCACTAACAAGAAGCAATAATATTAAAGACTACAACTAGGTTTTATACAATCATAAGCAAACACTGGTTAATTTAGCCAAGCATGTTAAATCAAAGAAAAGATAAACAAATAATCACACAACATATCATTTCTTTCTATAACATGTTACAAACTCAGTTCAATGTTAATGTTAAAATTTTTCGGAGTGATAATGGGACTGAATTTGTAAATCATACTCTTCAAACTGTTTTTGATTCAAAAGGTGTCTTGCATAAAACTTCCTATTCTTACCCACCACAGCAAAATGGTGTAGCACAAAGGAAGCACAGACACCTGTTAAATGTTGCTAGATCTATTCTTTTTTCAGGGAGGAATTCCTTTATACTTTTGGACTGAGTGTATTCTTACTACTACTCATTTAATCAATAGACTTCCTTCTTTTATTCTTAAAGGTAAAACTCCATATGAAGTTCTATTTGGTTTTAAACCTTCTTTAACTAATTTAAGGTGGTTTAGTTGTCTTTGCTTTGCAACCATTCTTAACAACTCAGATAAGCTTAGTAGCAGAGCTACAAAATGTGTTTTTCTTGGCTATGCTACTCATAAGAAAGCTTATAAACTTTTAACTCTGGAAGATAAACATATTTTTTATTCCAGAGATGTAAGATTTTATGAAAATATTTTTCCATATAAAATGAATAAAACTGAAAAAGTTTTACAAACTAATTATAGGGGTATTGATCACATAAACTTTTTTGATACTCCTTATAATTCGCATAATCTATTCAATGATGATGATTACCATCCTAATAATGATGATCCTCATGGTCTTGGTAGTACTTATGATTCAGATGATTCTCATACTGATATTACTGAAGATGAATCTGATTCAGATGCATCTGCCAGACATGAAGATTCAAGTAATGAAGGTAGTCATTTACAGTTTGCAACATTACTTGATTCAAGTATTGATGGTAGTCATTTACAATCTGCAACAATACCTAAATCAAGTAATGAGGGAATTCATTCTGCAACTTTGCTTGAACATTTAGAGGCCACAAATGATCCTAATAATGTTGGTATTTCTAAGGATACTAGAAAATCAAAAAGAAACACGGTGATACCACAAAGGTTTTAGGATTATGTTGTTGAAGGAAAGGTTAAATATTAGGTTGAAAGGGTAATTAACTATTCTAGACTTTCTCCTGAAAACTTTTGTTTTATTTCTAAACTAAATAAAATTGTTGAGCCTAAAACTTTTTTTTGAAGCTTCAAAAGATAAAAATTGGCAAGATGCATGAATACTGAGATGGAAGCTTTGTATAAAAACAAAACTTTTACTATCACTGAGTTGTCAATAGGTAGAAAACCTATTGGTAACAATGGGTTTTTAAACTTAAGTTAAGATCCACTGGTGAAATTGAGAGATACAAAGCTAGGTTTGTAGCAAAGGGTTAAAGTCAAAGAGAATGACTTGACTATGAGGATACTTTCTCTTGTGTGGTTAAAATTGTAATTGCAAGGTGTCTTTTTCTTTAGTTGTTAACAAGGGTTGGACCATGTATCAACTTGATGTTAACAATGCCTTTTTATATGGTGATCTTGATGAAGATATTTATATGACTTTACCTGAAGATTTGTTTTTTTAATAAAGATGATAAAAGGGTTTTTAAACTTAAAAAAGCATTATATGGGCTTAAACAAGTTCTTAGAAAATAAAATGAAAGGCTTACTTTTGCATTGAAGTAAAATGGTTTAAACAGTCTAGTGATTATTCATTTTTTGTTAAGTCTTAAAGAGATCTGTTTATGGCTCTTCTTGTATATGTTGATGACATTGTTTTAACTGGGAATAATTTAGAAGAGATTTAAAAATTCAAGATTTTTCTAAAAGTCAAAATTTTTTATTAAGGATTTGGGGAAACTTAAATACTTTATGGGTATTGAAGTTTTTAATACTGATTCTGGTTTATGTTTACACTAGAGAAAGTATTGCATTGAGTTGCTTGCAGAGTATGGCTTGCTTGCAAGCAAACCTGCAACAACTCCTATTGAGACTAGTGTTTTGGTTTTTGATATTGTTAAAAGGAAAAACAGGAAAAAGAAAGATGTTGATAAGGAAGATCTTCCACTCACTGACCTTACTGGATATCAGAAGCTGATAGGGAAGTTGATCTGTCTGACTTTATGTTGTTCCCTATTCACTATAGTATAAAAACAGTTTAAGTAAAGTAAACAAAACTAATAGTGAATCAATGACTGAAAAGATATAAAAATAACACAAGAGTAATTTTCAACATCATATTCTTATTAGAAGTGAATCAAAAGAATACGTTACCCTAGTAATTGCGAACAGTACTAGGGATTGAAATGACAAAGTGTTTGCAACTCCTCTCTAAGCTCAGGCTAAGTCTGAGCACAACTACAAGTACCCACTGAGCTATCTCAGGGATTAAGTTGTATTTGGAGGAGTGAAAGATGGCTTGCGTGTATGTGTGTTTTTAAAATTCACAAGCTTAACCTTTCACTCCATCTCTTATGCTATTTATACAAGTACGAGTTGTTAATACAAATAAGCCGTAAAAACGTTTATTTATATTTTACGATCTTCTAATGTTTTGTCGATAACAAAAGTAAAGATCATTTTAACGAAACAAATAAAATACGTAAATGGTTTGAACTAATAGTTTTCTAACACACTTACGCTTTCACATAAAACACTAAAACAAGTACAAGTGATTTTATGCTTTAGATATACATATGTATAACAACTAGTGTTTACATATTGGGATAACATATACTTAACTAAGTATACACTAAAATGGGTAAAAACAAGTATATACTAAAATGGGTGAAAACAAGTATATACTAAATAGGTAAAAACTAGCAAATGATTTTGACCCATAACCCATGGTTTTATTTATACCACTTAACCAAGTTCATTGTATCCTTAAGATACATTGTATCTAGAAAGAAAACCATGGATCAACCCATAACCCATGACCCATGACGCATAACCAAAAATACCCATGGGCAAAGAGGAGCGTACCACAGATCCCTAGCTTTGTGCTAGCCGGATCCCTTGTGGTAGGGATCCGTGGGATCCTAGGAACAATAGAGGTTTTTCCTCTATAAATAGTGAGCCATTTCTTCATTGTTTCTCACCACTTTCAATCCCTTTCTAACACACTTTCTCCCCTGAGTTAAATCTCACTAACCTTAGATCCAAGAGATCTATGTTTGTAGTTTTATTTTTGTGTGATCTTCTAGGTTCCTCTTAAAGGCAAGATCACCACCTTTGAAGTCGAGCAAGCTCAATTCCATGAGTTGCCATGCTTCCTCATCATCAAAGAAGTGTAGTATTGAAGACATTAGTGAAAGATGTCTCAAGTGTCAAGACGAAGATATTAGTGAAGGGTATCTATCGTCTATAGGATAAGCACTTGTGGAGGTGCTTAGAAGTCAAGACAAAGAAGCATTAGTGAAAGGTGCTTAGAAGTCAAGACAAAGAAGCATTAGTGAAAGGTGCTTATAAGTCAAGACAAAGAAGCATTAGTGAAAGGTGCTTAGAAGTGAAGACACAAGACATTAGTGAAAGGTGTCTTGTAGATCTAGTCAAAGGCATTAGTGAAAGGTGCCTTAGATGTACATTCGATATGGTGTGTTTCGATGTACAAGATAGACTAGTATTAGATCCAAGGATATTGATATCCTTGATGATGTTGTAATGGAGTAGATCTCCTTTGGGATTAGTCGTTGGTGTAGTGTGGTAGTAGTTCCTCCATTGCATTGGA
Organism: Chrysanthemum seticuspe; assembly: GCA_019973895.1. NCBI lineage: Eukaryota > Viridiplantae > Streptophyta > Magnoliopsida > Asterales > Asteraceae > Chrysanthemum > Chrysanthemum seticuspe. The sequence continues at coordinate 246,786,426 of BPTQ01000005.1, read as the reverse complement.
ACTAGGTGCTTAGCCTAGTACCTAATAAAGGGTAGGCGACGTTGTGAAGGTGTAGTTCACCTTGGAGTGAAAGAACTAGGTACTTAGCCTAGTACCTTATAAAGGGTAGGCGACGTTGTGATAGGATTAGTTCTCGTTGGTGTGAAAGAACTCGGTGGTTAGCCTAGCACCGTATAAAGGGTAGGCGACGTTGTGTTAGGTGTGGTTCGCCTTGGTGTGAAAGAACTCGGTATTTAGCTTTGTACCGGAAAAAGGTTAAGCCACGTTGTGAAGGCTTCTCCGCCATAAGGAGATTGGTGTAGTGTTTATGAACTCTCGAGTAGGTTACTCAAGGAGTGGATTAGGTCAAGGAAGGTGTCCTTGTAGCCGAACCACTATAAATACTCGTGTTGTGGTTTTGTGGTTCTTACCCTTATCTTTTCATTACTTATCTTTATATGGTTGTTTATCAACATCCAACACACACACCCAAATAGATTGACATAAGTCAATCTTAATAGTTTAAAAGGAAGTTTTAATTGGTAAAACTATTCAACCCCCCCCCTTTCTAGTTTTCCACAATTGGCATCAGAGCTTTGTTACCAAGTTTCTTGAAGTATATTGTACTTTAAAAACTTGATACGATCCATAGTTAATGGAAAACTACAAAGAAGGTTTTTCATAAAAACAAACACCATGTTTTCAAAAACTATATGTTTGGATGTTGACTTGATAACAACATTTTTCTTATTTTCTTTTTCATTTAATTGTACTAAATTTCCTTGTCATGTTGATTAGTCAAAGCTCATACCCACCAAGCTTTAGGAGTCGCTTGGTAACAAGAATACCTTCCTTAAGAAGGTATCTTAAACGCAAAGGAGCGGGAATCGTCTAAGTGACATTTGTTGTGTCATTTGTAAAGACATTCCTAAGTGCATTCGAGGTATGACTTTCCACTTATATCTAAATGATATTAGTTTAATAAACAAGTGTTATTTGTTAGGCATTTATTTGAGTAGATTTCGTGTTTACACATGGTTTACATGTAGCTTCATTAGGAAGCTGTTTCTCCCATATGTGTCACTCCTCCATCTAGAAATCATGGTTTATAAAAACTGTGTTTTATCTCACTTTATCCAAAAATCATATCTTCTAATAAAACAAAACACAAATCTCAAAATTCCTCCTTCCCCATAAATACTCCCACCGTCGACCATTCTATCAAACCCTCACTTTTTCAAATCTTTCAATTTCAAAAATTTCCTCTCATTCAAAAACTTCATCTTCCTCCTCATTCCATCTCAACCGAAACCAAGAAGATCCGTCATCAACATGGTTTACATCGCACTCGTGCTCATCGCCCTAACACTCACCGCACTTGTGTTCCCTATGATGAAGTTCACATACGTAAGACATTTACTTTGTGTTGTTAATCTATATTGGGGTTATATACCCAATCCTTTGTATCATCCTTAGTATTGAAATGCAATATTATTGATGATCTAGTTTATCTAGGTTATTATCATAATGTGTTTGTCACTTCTTTTGTTTTATATGTTTTATATTCTTTCGTGATACATTAAAAGTCATGTATGCATGCTAAAAGAAAATGTAGGATAAAACATATCTCGTGGTATAAAAACTGTAAAACCTTTGTTTTTATCAAATCTGTTTCTGCTACTATAGATCCACGGATCCCGGAAGATATACTAGCCGGATCCCTTTTGTAAAGGAACCGTGGGATCCGTATTACTGGAAAACAGTTTTCATGCAAGACTAAAAATCCACTAGAAAGTCAAAACATTAAGTGAGTTAAGTGTCTTTCTTGTTTATAACCATTATTAATAAAAATCTAATAAAAACTTTAGATAATCATAGGTTGATCACAAACATCACTTTCTATTAACTCATCTCTTCCTATAGGTGTCACTATGTCGCATGTATATGAGTTTGACTCTTCACTCTCTAGCGTCTACACTCCTAACATCTCTCTTGAACCCAACACACCTGGCAATCATGTCCGTGGGTTCAACAATCTCGAAACTCGTCACTTCCAAGAAGGACGTATTGTAGACACCTCTCTACAATTCGAAGAAGGTATCAATACCTCCTTCCGAGCCATTGGACTAGAATGTCTTCTCGAAATAAACGAGAAAATAGGTCCAAGGTTTGTATTGGAATTCTTCCGTCAAGTCGAACTCGTTCGTAACGAGGATCGTTCTTTATCTCTTTGGTTTTGGATCAAAAACCAAAAGTTTGTTTTAACTCTTGGGCAATTTTCTCAAATCCTCCGAATTCCAAATTATGGACAATGTGCCTTCACTGAAGATTGATCTCTTGATTCTCTCTTCAATTTTCGTGAAGAAAATAGTCCGTATTGTTCTCACATTCCTTCCCCACAAGACTTAATTTGCATATTATGCAAACCCCATCACTCCCATCCAAACAGCATCCACACACTGGATATTCTTGAAGAGTACAAACCCCTTGCACTCATCCTACGTGAAAATGTATGGAGTCTTAAGGGAAATCGAGAAATCCTTCCCGCCTGTTGTGCTCACATAATGTATTGTGTGCTAACACAACAACCATACAATCTCGCCTACTTCTTTGCAAGGCGAATTGTAAATCTTCAAGGCTCCAAGAACAAACTCATTCCTTATGGAATGTTCTTGACGCGCCTCTATCATAATGTCATGCATTTTCATCCTCAATTTCAAAGTCCATTGTACGTACTTGTGAACAAGATGATGGAACCGCTGAACATTTCTCACATGAAGATGTTCTTCATTCCTGAATCCGCCAACACTCATCAACCATTTGATGATCCATTTAGCGAAAAAACTCAAGGAACTTAGTAGTCTCTCAAATAGGATCAATCCTTTTCTATTCGTGCTTTATCAATGTAATCCAATTTGTTTCATGAAATAAAACATCTTACATTTGATATCTTAGTGTTAGACCCCGTTTAACTAATCTTGGAATATAATGGATTGTCAAGATCATTGCATACCTTTAGTAAAGGTTCTGCTGAGCAGATGGACGGATCCCAATGTTTGTGCTAGACGGATCCCTACACTTAGGAAACCGTGGGATCCGGCAAACAGAGAATGCAATTGCAAGCATTATATTTCAAAACATATCCTTAGAACATCTCACTAAACTAAACATAGGGTCTTAAGGCAGATTAAGTCCTTATCAAGATAGGTTGATCTTTCCTACTCATTCCAACTCACATAGATCACACTCTAAGACGTTCATAGATCTATCATTTTGTTTTAATCCATCACTCTTCCGCTCTCAAAACTCACACTTCATTTTTCTACTTGATCCCTCACATCTAGTCTTAGAAATCCTTCGATTATGGCTAAGTTGATCATAAATCATCCTCACCACAAAATTGATCAAAGTTGATCAAATCCTAGGTTTATCATCTCAAAACCTCTAGGATATTTTCCAAAACACAATCCTAAGTCACAACCTGATCTCTAGGATCATTTAGCTTCAATTGACACTCTCATCTTTAGTGTCATCCTTGCTCATTCATTGGTACTCATGAAAGTTCCAAATCCTTCCATAAAAGACAATAATTAGCTACAACACTCACCACCTTCAAGTACCTAAGCACCTCCTCGTTTAAGACACTTAGGAAGACTGAAACACTCAAGATGTTATAGGTCTTAGATCTTAGAAACATCATTTCCACTCTTTCATAGCTGCTAATAGCCGGATCCCTAGGATTAGCCTAGACGGATCCCTCTGAGGAGGGAACCGTGGGATCCAGATGACAGTATAGGTCAAATCTTGCTAAAACAATCATTTCAACTCATATTCCTAACTCAAACACTCCATCTCATCTTAAATGAGTTTCTAGATCAGTGTAAACTCTGAAGTTGACTCTTGTACATGTTAATCATCACATCCCAATGAATCCTAGTGGCTTAAGGCTTAAATGCACTTGCCAATTCTCTTGCTTTATAAACCACCTTGTTAGGACCTCCATAGTCATCACTCTCATCCTAACTTTCAGCTCTTGCAACCTCTTGAAATCATCTCATCATGAGGAAAACCCCAAGTAGTAACTTATCCACCAAAGAACCACCCATGAAAAAGGTTCGTGTTGTACACGAAATCTCATCAACCGAATCATCTCCGGTCAAGCCAATAAATGATAGAATCCTTCATCATCCAATCAAACCAATTCCTAAAAGGATAGTACCCACAAAACTACCTATGCCAAACACCACCATACCTCCTAGGCGAAACAATATCATCTCCACTAAACCATCACTATTGGTTCCTAGAGCTATTTCATTTACTTCACCACTATCATCACCACACCTCTACAATTTAGAGGACTTGCCTCCTAGGCCGTCTCATCCGCTTCCGCCGACAACATTCTCCTCATTAGGAGGAATAATGGTTCAAAATCAAGGTGTTGAGTCAACACTTGCTCCGGCTTCCCTTTCGCCATCTCCATCATATAATCCTATTTGGATTATGAGAAATCATCAAAGTCAACCACCCGACCATATGGAAGTTGACACTTCTTTACCACCACCATCATTCTTGGTCGAGGCATTCTCAAATGCACCTCCACCAATCCCTTCATCGTTTGAAGCTCCACAAGCCGCTTCACTTGATCCTTCGCATCAAGCCATTTCATTTCATCCACCACCACTACCTAGCCATGACAAAGATTGCTATCATTGTCAACATGTTGAAAGTTTGATACATGAAGTACGAGAAGACCAACGTCTCATGTTCCATCATCTCCTCGAACGTTTCGACAAGATCAAACCTAAACAAAACTTGAGCTAGAAGAATTTTAGTGGTGTCCTAGCATCAAGCGTTACTTGGTCTAGAAATTCCTAGTCATGTATTGTCTATTAGAGTCATGTATATCATAACTCTTGTTTTATTAAATGGAATTACATGCTACTTGTTATTTTGTTGAGCATATGATTACTTTGTATTCATATCTCATTTATGTGATAACATTACTTGTTATATCACCTTTGCTGATTTTATTTATCAGCCAAACGGATCCCTCAGAATTTCCTAGACGGATCCCTACTAGGAGGGAACCGTGGGATCTGTGAGACATGAAACTACTTTCCTACTAACTTGGACCACATTTGCAGGAAATTGTGAACTATACTTGTTTTCTAACCTTTGTTTTGTAGTTATTCAATTAACACATGAAGAATTTGACACCCTAAAGCTAAGGGGAGCTTGGTGTCAAAACAAATACATTGCAAAATTACTTGCAATCTTAGATTTATATTTCATGACTTCCCGTTGCAAAATTGCAATCATCTAGGGGGAGCACACCCGTCACATAGACGTAATCTTTTGCAAAAATTTGCAAATGAACTAGATTAGCATTACTTTCTTGACGCCCTTACTTAGGGATGGACTCGTCAAGGGGGAGTAACGACGAGATCCTTTCCCGTTACTTGATTTTTATTTCTTATTTCTTTTCTATTTTTCACACATTTTTCTTAAAAACAAAGTGTTGCTTTCTTTCAAAGCTCTTTTTGTTTCGACAAAAAGAGGGAGAAGAAAGTAAAAACTACAAATTCAAACTCTTACGAATTTTAGCTTTTCCTTAAAATAATCTTATGTTTTGTCATCAACAAAAAGGGGGAGATTGTTAATACAAATAAGCCGTAAAAACGTTTATTTATATTTTACGATCTTCTAATATTTTGTCGATAACAAAAGTAAAGATCATTTTAACGAAACAAATAAAATACGTAAATGGTTTGAACTAATAGTTTTCTAACACACTTACGCTTTCACATAAAACACTAAAACAAGTACAAGTGATTTTACGCTTTAGATATACATATGTATAACAACTAGTGTTTACATATTGGGATAACATATACTTAACTAAGTATACACTAAAATGGGTAAAAACAAGTATATACTAAAATGGGTGAAAACAAGTATATACTAAATAGATAAAAACTAGCAAATGGTTTTGACCCATAACCCATGGTTTTATTTATACCACTTAACCAAGTTCATTGTATCCTTAAGATACATTGTATCTAGAAAGAAAACCATGGATCAACCCATAACCCATGACCCATAACCAAAAATACCCATGGGCAAAGAGGAGCGTACCACGGATCCTTAGCTTTGTGCTAGCCGAATCCCTTGTGGTAGGGATCCAGGGAATAGTAGAGGTTTTTCCTCTATAAATAGTGAGCCATTTCTTCATTGTTTCTCACCACTTTTAATCCCTTTCTAATACACTTTCTCCCCTGAGTTAAATCTCACTAACCTTAGATCCAAGAGATCTATGTTTGTAGTTTTGTTTTTGTGAGATCTTCTAGGTTCCTCTTAAAGGCAAGATCACCACCTTTGAAGTCGAGCAAGCTCAAGTCCATGAGTTGCCATGCTTCCTCATCATCAAGGCTATTGAAGTCCTCTTGTTGATGATCTCTTTCTTTCTTCAAAGAAGTGTAGTGTTGAAGACATTAGTGAAAGATGTCTCAAGTGTCAAGAAGAAGATATTAGTGAAGGGTATCTATCGTCTATAGGATAAGCACTTGTGGTAGGTGCTTAGAAGTCAAGACAAAGAAGCATTAGTGAAAGGTGCTTAGAAGTCAAGACAAAGAAGCATTAGTGAAAGGTGCTTAGAAGTGAAGACACAAGACATTAGTGAAAGGTGTCTTGTAGATCTAGTCAAAGGCATTAGTGAAAGGTGCCTTAGATGTACATTCGATATGGTGTGTTTCGATGTACAAGATAGACTAGTATTAGATCCAAGGATATTGATATCCTTGATGATGTTGTAAAGGAGTCGATCTCCTTTGGGATTAGTCGTTGGTGTAGTGTGGTAGTAGTTCCTCCATTGCAATGGAATTAGGTGCTTAGCCTAGTACCTAATAAAGGGTAGGCGACGTTGTGGAGGTGTAGTTCACCTTGGAGTGAAAGAACTAGGTACTTAGCCTAGTACCTTATAAAGGGTAGGCGACGTTGTGATACGATTAGTTCTCCTTGGTGTGAAAGAACTCGGTGGTTAGCCTAGCACCGTATAAAGGGTAGGCGACGTTGTGTTTGGTGTGGTTCGCCTTGGTGTGAAAGAACTCAGTTGTAAAACCCTAAAATCTCAAATCGCGTGAAATGACAATTTTGCCCTCCAACTTAAAAATTTCACCAACTCGGAAAATACGTTAACATCATTTAACAAGTTATATGATTATTAATACTTTCACATTATGAGAATAATAAACTTATGTTATATATTAAAAGACTTGAATAATTAAAAGTATAAGTAACTTTAAACCTTATAACTTGTACACTATTAACTTGAACTTGGAACATGACTAGATACATGATAAATATGATAAGAAGGAAAGTTGAGAAATTGTCTCCCCCCCCCTTAATGAGGCCGGCCATCAAGGCCTTGATTCACTCTCAATATCAATTAAATTTAATATCACATTATCTCATTCTTTACCATTTCAAATACACCTAGAAAACCCTAAGTTCTTTTTCTCTCCTTCTAAGTGGCGGCATCAATTGAATTCTCCCATACAATCCGAAATTTTATCAAACAAAGGTGATCCTAGGAGGCTCGTGATCGTGGGAAATCGTTTGGTGGACGTTGTGTTGGTGTTTGGGGTCGAATTGGAAGCTAGGTTTTGGGTTTAGTTCTAGCCGTGGGTTTTGAGTGACCAAGAGGAGGCTTGGTTTGATTTTGTGGTTTGATTCTTGTTGTTTTGTTTCGTACACGCTACAAGGGTAACATCTCGTCATCTCGAATCTCTTCTCCTTGTTTCTTTGATCTATTCGTGGCATGTATAAAAACTAGGGCTCGTAATATATGAAAAAGGATCACATAAAATCATAAGATATATATAACACATAAAATGATAAACCATGAATCTTGATATATATGTATTCGATTGATATATGAATTGTAATATGATTTTGAAACTGATTTTGAGTCTTCTTTATGTCAATTTATATTGAGGTTAAAAAGGGGTT